>APFE031343426.1:0-45239 GCA_000404065.3 Pinus taeda
AAAAAGGGTTCGAGCTAATCTAAAGATGGCACAAGATAGGCAGAAAAATTTTGCAGACCGAAAGAGAACATTTAAAGAGTATCAAGTTGGTGAACATGTATACATCAGAATTCGAGCTAGAAAGAGTACCCTTCAATGGAATGCCTGTGCCAAATTGGCACCACGCTTTTGTGGACCATTCCAAATTCTGGCACGAGTAGGACCGGTAGCTTATCAGCTCGCCCTACCCAGCCATATTCGGGTTCACAATGTTTTCCATGTATCAGTTTTAAAGAAATATGTGTATGACCCTAGACATATTATAAGTTGGCAGGACATTCAGGTAAGGAAAGATTGTCATCAAATGTAAACTGAAATGAAATACTAGTAAAACAACTGATTTAATTGTTATGTGTTTCAGGTGGAACCGGAAGGAGAGTTCCTGGTCGAACCAGTGAACATATTAGATCAGAGAAGAGTAGAGCTGCGGAGAAAAGTCATCAGCCAGGTTAAAGTGCAGTGGTAGCACTTTGGGCCTGAAGAGGCCACCTGGGAAGATGAACAAATGATGAGGGATACTTATCCCAGACTGTTTTTAAATGAGCAGCAACATCGGGACGATGTAGACTTTCAGGAGGGGGAGATGTAACACCCCTTGTGAAAAGTAAATGCTAGTAACTAGTGAAGTAATTATGAAACAAAGACTTTATTTAAAAATGTGTAATTCTGTTGTTAATGTTTTATTAATAAAAAGACAGTTGTGTTGGTACCATGTGGAATTAAGTTATGATTAATCATAGTTAGTAACAGGGAAATCAGTTACCCTAACTACCTGGAGGTAGTTGAAACCCCAAGGAAAAGGGGAAAGATGCCAAGGCTGGTTAGGATCAGAGGGCAGAGAAAAAAAAAATGATGATGAAAGCTATGCTGGTTAGGATCAGATAGCAGAAGTGGAAAAGGAATTTTCCTGTGCACGCTACGTCTGGTTAGGATCAGATAGCGTTGACTGGCGAAGTCCAGTGATACTGCGGTCGAGTAGGACCTGCAAGTGCTTGGGGGTGGAAGCTTAGAGAAGACTTCCTACGGACGGAAGGATTGACAAGCATTATAAAGAAGTTTGGCACAGAAGCAGGTATGGCTTCTTGCTTATGTAAACTGTTAAAAGTTGAATTGTTTATTGTTGTTCTGTACAGAGAAAAGTGAAAATAAGCTAAATGTTAACTGCTTCTATTATGGGATAGTGTTGAGAAAATAAATAGGATACTCTGTGTACATTATGGACAGCAAATCCAGCCTTAGAGAAATAGGCACGGATAACTGTGTAAATTAAATAACAGAGTCTGCGGTTACAACACTCTAATGAAACCCTTGTAAGTATTCTTTAAGTGTTGTATTTACAGTATGTTTACCTACTCGGACAGAACCCTGTATATATGAGACAGGAATAACTTTCTGAGACAGTACAGTAAACATTCTCATCGAAATAACTGATAGAGAAATGCATATATGAATGATAACATATAAATAAATTACCCATTGCTTATTCCTGTTATTAAATGCAATGATGAGAGAAAAGAATGAGTGCTGAGGCCGGCCATGGTAATCACACATAATATGTAACCCTTCGGCCGGTTAACAACAGGCATCCGCTATGATGAAACCCCTCATGCTAAGCCATGGCTTACGCTTGGCTGGATGAGGCATCGAGCTGGACAAATACAAACTCCATGCCATTTTATTAAGCAAGAAAAACCAAACTAGAATAGTGAACCTGAGCACAAATACACAGATGCATTCAACTTGGAAAAATCGCCATCAAACTATATATATGGAAGAGCGAATGCCCTCAGTAATGTAAAGACACAGTATAAATCAAAACCTGAATTCATTAATTATCTGCGTATCTATACAATGGAAACCACCGAGTCAAACCCTTACGGGTCAAGAAATTACAACTCAAAATGACGTAATGACTACGTTCTGGAGAACCAGCAATCCCATACAAAAAGAGGGTAACAATCTACAGAGTATTGAAATGAAAGCTAAGGCTAGAAGGCCTCTTGGCGGAGAAGTTCCTAACTGGGTGATAGGAACTGAGCAAACCCGCCGTCCCTGTCATGGGAATAACCTCTCAGTACAGGCCCGAGACGAAAACTTAAAACGAGAACTAAGTCTCCGAGACTTACCAGAGATTGTCGATTAGAAACAAGGGGCAATCCCGCTTCCTTCAGAATTATCTCTGCCTGTCCGGAGGAAGTGACAACACCCACCTGTGTAAATTAAACAACCAAATCTTAATACCTGTGCAGAGGAAACGTGAGACAACATTAAAACTGTAATAGAACCTCAGCCATGGAGAAATCTCAGAGACTGTATCTTGAGCTCAGAAGGAATTTAATGTTACCTGAATAAATAAACAGAGGTTATGCTTTGAAGAACGATTACCTTCATAACGGTGGAAGGCCGAAGACCTGTGTAACCACAGAAGAATGCTAAGGAGCAGTGTTCTGCCAATACACTGAAGAATGCGAAAATGAAATAAAACAAGCGCCGAAGGCGGAATTCATCTATATATAACAGAGACCATAGTTACCGTTTCGTGGCATCGTGAGAGCCCTTGATCTGTAGAAGGACGATCTCCACCGTCGGATAGCTGGTGAACCTCCAAGTAGCTTTGGCGCGAAGCTGCCTAGCCAAGCGGCCAGGCTGTAAAGCACCGTGTGTCACATGGGCTAGTGACATCCAGCCGTTGAGCTCACCAAATGGATGGAGATGCAACAACCGCGGCAGAACCGGACAGTGGACAGTAGGCTCGAGGTATCTCGGGAGAGGTGGCTTTAAAAGGTAAATAAATTGCACAGTATGCGGACCTTTGTACACAGAACATGACGTGGAATGATCTTTGTAAACCTCGTAACCTTTATATAAATATGGACTGTGTATTGTGCGCACCTTATAGACATAGATATAGTTAATGTCATCACCTTTGTATATTATGCACCCATTCGGTGGTTCTTATGGGTAAATCAACCTGGTATTATAATGTATATATGTGTAGGATTATTGATGATGTAATTAAAAGTAAGAATGGAGTGGTTAATAGATATTAAATATTTTTTTTTTTGTAATGTTTGAATGTGACAATAATATTACAAAAGCAACAAATCCAATATGTATATTGAAGTTTCAATTACATAATCAAAAGTAAAATGCGACAAATTTAATGACTATATTGAAGTTTCAATTTTATAATTAAAGTTTTGTGACAGTGTATTTCTTAATTGAAAATAATAATAAAATTTTCTATTGGATTTTGCATAGACAATGATCTGATACTTTGATAAGATATTTTTTTAATATGAAATCAATTGTTCAATTATCCATCCTAACGAGAAATGATATATTAGACCTAATAAAAATATAATAATACCAAACTTAAAAAAACACACATTATATTTTGATTTTGAAACATTTCTTAACGAGAAATGATATATTAGACGTAATAAAAATATAATAATACCAAACTTAAAAAAAACACACATTATATTTTGATTTTGAAACATTTCTTAAATATCTCTGGGAAATAATAAAACACAGTTTATATGAATCTCGTTCATCAAACACAGAACATAAGTTGCCGAGGTCGCAAGCACAGAAGCCCGGATCAGTGTCGCCAGAACCAAGTGCAGAGCTGAAGATGAGGAAATATCCATTAGATATCTTATAATATAATAATAACCACATATAAAGAATTATATTATATTATTAATTATTATTAATACTATATAATAATTGTAATTATATATTTATTAATAATATATTAATTATTACCGTAAGATTTATGGTTATAATAATGTAAAGCAATTAAGTGTATTACTACATTGAAATAATATAATTATTATAAATATAAAATGATAATATGTTAATAAATAATAAATAATTAATATTAATATACATTTAATTTTGGGGGTTTAGTATAAATAATATTATATCGAATATCTTCAAAGTTATTGAATAAGGTTTGACTTGGAAGGTTGGGAATGGGGAAAATATTTGTATTGGAAGGGATTCATGGGTGGGGTGTAGTGAGAATTTTGCACTATCCCCTGGCCTGATAAGACACCTTGCTTCAAAAGGCATTGTTTATTTAAAACAAGTGGAAAAGATAGGTGCTTCATCTATCTGGGGTCAAGCATGGAAGTCAAGCGAAGAACTAAATATCCACCCTCGCTCGTGGGATGAATGGGAGGCTTTCAAGATAGAACTTTCTAGAACAAATGTAAGAATAAAGGATGAACCAGACCAGTTGATTTGGGCCCATGCGGACACCGGAAGTTATTCTCCAAAATTTGGATACAAATTTCTCATGTCCAAAAAAGGATGGGGTGATCCGGAATGGTGGGTAAAATCGCTATGGAAGTTAAAATTCCCAGCAAAGGCAAAAATATTTTTCTAGTGCATCCTTAAAAAGAAAGCCCCAACCTGGGACATTCTCCAATCTAGATATAAACAAGGTCCAGGAAGGTGTGCTTTATGCAAAAATGATTTGGAAACCGCGAATAATCTTTTTATGGAATGCCCAACAGCAAAAAAAGTATGGTCTCAAGTATTAAAGCAGATGAATTTAACTACCAAATGGGAAGGGCAGTCTCTATCAGAAGCATGGCAAAATTGGTGGAACAAAATTTATGAACAGAAGTTAAGGAACCTACCTCCCACCATCTATTGGGGAATTTGGATAGCCAGAAACAGAAACATTTTTCAGGAGAAGGAAACAGAGGCAGTCCAAATTATGATTCATTGTTTGTCCATATATTCAATTATCCCAGATGTTGAGGATGAGAGGGAACCTCGGAAAGTGGTGGAGGAGCAAATAAAGGAAGGGGTTCCCTGGGCATATTTTGATGGCGCCTCCCAGGAAAACAAAGCAGGTGCAGACATTGTTATTCATTTAAACAATACCCATACTCTTAAAGCATCCATTGGACTGGGAAGTGGATCAAATAATTTCGCTGAATTATCTGCCCTAAAATATCTCTTATGGTGGTTGATTCATAAAAACACCCTCACAGTTCAAATTTTTGGAGACTCACTTAATGTTATGAATTGGTTAAATGGACGTAGCAGATGCCAAAATTATGTATTACAACCATTATATGAAGAAATTCAGAATATGAAATTGTCTTTTAATTCTCTGTCCATTAATCATATTTACAGGGAACGAAATGATATGGCAGACAAACTTTCTAAAGACGGTATTGAACAAGCTATGGGCAGTTGGAGAATAAGGGAGGAAGCAAATGGTGAAAGCTTCGTCTCGGACCAGCCTCCATATGCAGAAAATCTATAATAGAACCAGTGGATCAGCATACACTTTTTTGATTTTTTGTTATTATAAAATACTGTTGAAACAATATTTTTGGCTTTACAATGGATTAAGGTAGCGAGGTATTTCTTTTTGGATGCCTTATGATACAACCAACTCAAAACAGGAAACAGGATGGACACATGAAAAATTCAAAAGAAGCAAAGGAAAGATCCGTGGTGAAATGATCTCTTCTCGGGAAGAGAAGTTACACTCTTTTTTGAGAAATTTTGTGCAAACAAAACTGTTATAACAGCAATGGAGCTGTGTATGTAGATGCAACTTTTTATAATATAAAAAGTTCGTTTTTTTCTTTGGAAAAAAATATTATATCGAATATGAATTTTTAGATTAATAAACCCAATTTATGATATTATAAACCTAAGCAAATAATAAACTTAAAGGATTGATACTAAAAACCTTAGAGAATAATACTATAAATCTTAGGTATATAAACCTTAAGATAAATACTATAAATCCTAAAATAAACATGGTTTATCATGGTTGATTTTCATATTGAGAATATTTTTGTCACAATGCCAGGTTTTACCGTGATTAATACAATATGACATTGGACCATGGTTGACCATGAGTATAAACCCAAGGGATTTATATTAATATACTCAAAGTTTATATACAGAGGGTATATAATATTAATCCCTTTGGTTTATATTCCATAGGGTTTATTATTCCCCTGTATTGAGTTTATTAATATAAGGGTTCATATTCCTAGAGTGTAATCTAAGTGTTCATATTCCTAGGGTTTATAATATTATTCCCTTAGTTTTATAAATATCAATTGTTGGGTTTATTAATCTAAAGGTTCATATTTATTAAAATATAATATTATTCATACTAAAAATAAGTTTTTAATAACTTAAAAATATGTAAGCTTATACTATTTATATATATATATATATATATATATTATATATATATATATTTTATATATTTTTTTTGATTAATTTAAAGTTATGAGATTTTCATTAATTTAAAGATTGTTTTGTTAGAAATATCTTTTAAATGTTTTAAATTTTTTAGCTTATCTAAAATCTATTTTTAAATACATAAATAAATTTATCATCTTAATTTTTTTTTTAATTAATTAATTTTTATTTAATATTAAATTATATTTTAATAAAAATTATTAAACAACTATTAAAACTTGATTAAATTTCACATGATAATAAATTACTTTCACACCATCTAATTCAAATTTTCCCACCATCTAATCAAATTTCACACAATTTTATGAAGAGTAATTATTTTTTCATACAATATTCAAATACATATTTAATAACAACATATCATTATTAAACAAATAATTATCTTATCCAATATTAAAATTAACCCTTACCTAAACTCAAATTAAATGAAAATTTCATAATTAAACAAATAATTATCTTATCCAATATTAAAATTAACCTTTACCTAAACTCAAATTAAATGAAAAATAAAATAGAATAGAATATTTTCCTCTTCACTGCATTCCAAAAGAATAATCTAAATGGACAAAAATAATTTGCAATTATTTTTCTCTCAGGTACAGTCCAAAAGAAAACGATGATCCTAAGAACTCAGAGTCCGTACGTCCGTAACTAGTCACGGTACATGGAAAGGATAAAACACAACCCGCCCATAGAAATAGAAATTGTCACGGAGAATCCACACAACCCGCCAATAGAAATAGAAATTGTCACAGAGCATCCCTAACTATCAGACCAAATAATTTACAAATACATTGAGGCATCGATTAAACATTTAATGCAGACATTTAGTAAACGACAGAAGTTTTGAAGTTCTGCAAGCATCTTACACTCTTCTCTGTGCCTTGTTTCTCTAAATGACTAGAGCAGAGCCCTGATAAACAAGCATTCATGATGCAGGTCTGTAAATTTATACACACAAAACAAACAAGCTTAAAAGGTCTCCAAAACCCCGTGGAGATTTATTTGGAAGACGATCTTCTTTCACTGGACGCCGTTGTGGAGCAGTACTGGTTAATCAAAGGCGAGCGGTTCGTCTCTTACAAAGTTTACCCACGTCTTCAACCACTCGCTTCACCAGCGCTGCCTCGTATCTGCAGAGAGTTTGAAAATACTAAAGGTTTAATAGTGGGTTTAAGCAGAAACATAAGCATATAAATAAGAACAGAGTCACCCACCCATTTGTGTTTTCTTGGAGCGACCACCCAGCGAGACGAGAGATTTTAGAGAGAGCAGCCTTCCATTCATCCATTTCTTGTGCGCTGTAGTTCCCACTCCTCTCATGCTCTTCGAATGCTTCAGCAAATGGGCTGTCATGGGATTGATCCGGGTGCCGAACTTGAGAAGGAGTCACATTGTAAAACAGAGGGACGACAATGGCCGATCCCTTTTTCCTCCCCTTCTCTATAAGAGAAACTTCTCTGAGGCACCATGCAGATTGTGCGTAATTGATGGAGAATATGGGGATCAGAATGCGACTTACCTCGATTGCGTGTTGTAGGCCTGCAGAGATATCCTCTCCCCTCTGGAGATGGTGGGTGTCAAGGAATACGTGGAAACCTGCGCCGGTGAGGGCGTGGTAGAGATGATCCACAAACCCTTTTCTCACGTCGAGTCCTCGGAAGCTCAGAAATACGTCGTATCTGTTATATCTATTCGCCTCTCTCCCACCATTGCCATTAGAGCAGCAAAGCGGGCGATGTATTGCCGCCATTGCAATCGATATTGAAGCATAAAAGGTGCCTGAAAGGAAATTTCGGATTCATAAAAGGGAAGGAAAGGTCAATCCCCTAGCTTAACGATTACTCAATCGCCATGGTGGGGATCATGGGGAAAGTACGGTACTTAAACAGGAAGATACCCTGCGTGTGACACCATGTTCACTGTCACCATGACGACTAAGGAATTCTCAGTACCACCTAGGCTTGAAAGGGACCTTGTCTTCACAGGTGAGCAAAACGTGAGGCCCAACCGGGACTTTTATCGCTACTGATGTCCCCACCGTGACCATTGGGGTTGTCTATAATGCGATTTTTTGGAGATTCTGGTGATGGAATCTGGCGGAAGAAATCGAGGTTAAATCTTGATTTCTAGCAGTAAAAATGGTTTTTTAACTGCATATTTAGATTCAGCACACTGAAAACCCCTGAGACCCTTTGATTATCCAAAAACTAGCTATCAAACTTGCGATTCCAATAAATTGCTGCCATATTTTAATAAGATAAACCCGCCAAAAAAACTTTCAAAAAAAAATCTCATTATAGAGAACTGCTTTCTTTACTGTCTTCACAAGGCCTTGTCTCCGGAAGTAAGGATTTTATGGACACTGATGCCCCACTTCCACTACCTCGACAGTCATAGTGGAGCATCAGCCGTAGCTGTATGGCCTCCGTCTACCACCTAGATCGCGTTCGTCATGGTGACGCATTACTCATAAAGGTATGGCCCACTTGCACCATAGAGCTAACACTGATGCCCCACCCGTGGGTTGGGGTCAGCTTTCCTCCCCCTTCATTTATCCGAAATTGTCCCGTTTCGTGATGACGTGTAACTCAGTCTCCCTGGTTATTCATCTGGAATTCTCCGGTTTCGTGATGACGTGTAACGTAGAGTCTCCCTCCGTTCAATCGAAAATCTAAGTAGATGCAATTTTATAGTTCTTCCAATTGAATATGATATGAATTTTTTTGTTGTAATTTATTATCGGCTTAGATCTATGTCATCGTGATGACGTGTAGCACAGAATTTCCTTCCTTCTTTCAATGGAATCTAATTCTGTGGATGCAATTTTAATGTATATATGCTAACTATTGCTTCAATAATGTAAAGAGAGGTAAAGAGAGGTGATAGCGTTGTTAAATTGCGACAATTTCAAAAGTATAAAAAGAGGTAGTTAGTGTTGTTAAATTGTACATAATTTTAAAATATATATACATTTGATTTCAATGTTTCAATATTATCAGTTTTTTAAGGGAGAATACAACATTATTTATTAAAACAAATAAAAAGTATAAAGTATAATCTCGAACTGGTGAATTGATTAGCTTTATATAGTATTTCAACATTATCAGTTTTTTAAGGGAGAATACAATATTATTAATTAAAACAAATAAAAAGTATAAAGTATAATCTCAACAGGTGAATTGATTAGCTTTATAATATCAACATGAAAATAACACAATCAAATTGAAAATATAACATTATGTTCTCCAATAAATAAAAATTCTGCTATAGAGGCCAATATCATTTGTACATGTATAGCCCTTTCTAGGGTCATTTCCAAGGCCTCCTAACTGCTGATGAATGCCATTTTTTGAAGCCTAGTTTACAGATTCGAACATTATTTTCTCTTTCAATTTGGAAAATCTTCTCCATCTTCTGCCCAATGGTATTTGACTTGGCAAATTGTTTACTTCCCTGAGAACTGTCATTAACCCTTTCAATTGGTCCTAGTGGTATTTGACTTAGCAAATTGTTTGCTTCCCTGAAAACTGTCATTAACCATTTTAATTGGTTGTAAATTGATTGTATTCCTGTTTTTTCAGGGATTGTTGATAAACCAAATCATCTAATTCTACTCTAAGTTCCTTTAGCCTCTCAAACATTTCAATCTGTAATAGTTACAAGCCATGGCATTGGAAACAACTTTTCCTCATGGCACAGACGGCTCTAATCAACATCATCATTGTGTGGTGGTATTAGAGAACGCCTTTTGGAAGATGTATGGACTCTTTTATGTTAAACCAGAGCATACATAACACACAGCGGATTTATACTTAGAGACATAGATGGCAATAGAAAAGAATAATTCACGGAGACAGACAAATGGAGAAACAACAAGATTACTCGGTTAGAAACAGCGGAATGGATAAAAAAATCACTGAAGAATAGAAATCACTTTCCATTACATAACAGGCTTGGGCCTTGGCTTGCTTTCCTTGGCCAGAGAAATTACAAATTTATAGAGGCAGAAAATACATCTAGAATCCTCTGTGTGATTCAGATGGAGATCTGGAATGATCTATAAACCATTGGCGATGTAGGAGGATCTAGAATCCCGGAGATCTAGAAAAATATAATCTAGAAGGATCTAGAATACTACATGAATTTGGCTTCACACTTAACATTCTCCCACTTGAAGCCAAATAAGAGTCATCAAGTCACACCGAGTCCTACCATGCCTCTACATCACTCATGTTTATTTCGTGGCAGAATCTTAGTGAGCACATCAATAGGGTTCCTATCTGTATGGATATTTTCCAAGGATAACTATTCTTCCTCCAACACATTCCAGATCCAATGGTACCTTAAGTCAATGTGCTTGGTTTTTAAATGAAATACTGGGTTTTTCGCTAAGTGAATGGCACTCTGACTATCACAATATAACACATACTTGTCCTGCTTTATTCCTATCTCTCCTAAGAATCGCTGCATCCACAACATCTCTTTACAAGCTTCTGTTGCAGCTATGCACTCTGCTTCTATTGTAGAGAGGGCTACTATTCTTTGTAGCCTTGACACCCAAGATACTGCTGCACCTACAAATGTATACAAATAACCTATAGTGGACTTTCTAGTATCCATATCTCCAACCATATCCGCATCTGTAAATCCTTCAAGCACAGTCTTATCATGACCAAAACATAAACAATAATGACTAGTACCCTTGAGATACCTCAAAATCCATTTTACTGCTTGCCAATGTTGTTTTCCTGGATTGGCGAGGAACCTACTCACTACTCCCACTAAATATGCAGTGTCTAGTCGTGTGCATACCATGGCATACATCAAATTGCCAACTGCTGAAGCATAAGGAATCTTTCTCTTCTCTTCTTTCTCCTTGTCATCACTAGGACATAATTTAGTACTCAATTTGAAGTGGGCTGCAAGTGGTGTACCAACTAGCCGGGCATCCTTCATATTAAACCTGTCAAGCACCTTCTTGATATATTTTTCTTGTGACAGACAGAACCTTTTGTTTTTCCTGTCACACATAATCCGCATGCCCAATGTCTGTTCTTCTGGTCCCAAATCCTTCATTGCAAATTTGCTACCCAAACCTTTCTTCAACCTATTGATCTTATTCTTATCAGGCCCAACAATCAACATGTCATCCACATATAACAATAATATGATATACTTTCTTTGATCATACATATTGATATAGACACAATGGTCAGCTTCCAACCTCTGAAAACAATGTTCCAACATGAATGAATCAAATTTCTTGTACCATTGTTGAGGTGCCTGTTTCAACCCATAGAGACTTTTCTTCAACCTACAAACAAGGCCTTCTTTGCCTTTTTCTATGAAGCCTTCTGGCTGCTCCATATAAATTTCTTCCTCCAATTCATCATGAAGGAAAGCAATTTTTACATCTAACTGTTCACATTCTAGGTCTAAAGCAACAACTAGACCAAGAATGACTCTAATGGATGACATTTTAACAACAGGTGAAAAAATTTCAGTGAAGTCAATACCTTCTTTTTGGGCAAAACCTTTCACCACCAGTATTGCTTTATACCTCTCCTTATTTTCATCACCTTCATGCTTAATCTTATACACCCATTTGTTTTATAGAGCCTCTCTACCTTTTCGGAGGTTTACCAACTCCCAAGTTTTATTTTCGTGCAAAGAGTTCATTTCTTATTCCATTGCTTTCTTCCATTCTTTACTGTGCTTGACTTTATAAGATTCTTGAAAAAAATTAGGTTCACCTTCATTAGTCAACAAAATATAGTTTGAAGGAGAATACCTTTGTGAAGGCTTATGAGGCCTAAAAGATTTGTGAACCAACTGTGGTGGTGCATTGTCAGGTTGAATCTCCTGTAAAGGTTCAAGCAAGATTCCTTCTTCTTGTTGTTAATTATTTTCCACTTGTTGTTCTTCATGCTCCTGAATTTGTTGTTCATTTTCTTGTATTGGTGGTATGTTTTCCTACTGCTCTTCAAACCCGTCAATAACCTTCTTGACCTCCAACTCACCTATAGTCCTCTTGAACATTTCTGACTCATTAAATATAACATCACTGCTTCTAATAATTTTATGTTTGACTGGATCCCATAGACGATAACCAAGATCTTCATCCGCATATCCCAAAAAAATGCATTTCATAGATTTATCATCTAGCTTAGTTATATTTTCTTTGGGAATATGTATGCATGCTTCACATCCAAAGATTTTCAAGTGAGAATAATTCAAATTCTTACCAGTCCAAACTTCTTCAGGGATATCGCCATCTAAGGCTGTAGTTGGAGATCTATTTATGAGGTAGCAAGCGGTCTTAACTGCTTCAGCCCAAAAATTCTTCTCCAAACTAGAATTGGACAACATACTTCGCACCTTTTCCATAATGGTGCGATTCATCCTTTCTGCGACACCGTTCTGTTGAGGAGTACTAGGCACAATCTTCTCATGCTTTATGCCAAACCTATTACAATATTCCTTGAATGCATTTGAGCAATATTCTCCACCATTATATGTTCTTAAACACTTCAACAATTTGTTAGTCTCTCTTTCAACAACAACATGAAATTTTTGAAATATTCCAAACACTTCACTTTTATTTTTCATAGGATATGCTCAAACTTTCCTGGATGCATCATCTATAAATGTTACAAAATATGATGCTCCTCCTAATGATTTGATGTTAATAGGCCCAAACACATCTGAGTGTACCAATTCTAACACATTTTTCTTTCTATCATGGCCACCTCTAAGGAATGAAACCCTTCTTTGTGTACCATATATACAATGCTCACAAAGATCAAGATTATAGGATTTCAAATTTGGCAATAAAGTTTTACCAACAAGGATTTTTAAGCCCTTCTCACTCATGTGACCCAAACGCTTATGCCACAAATCTGCTGAATTTCCTTCTTTTGTGGCAACAACCAAATCTGATTTTCCTATCAGTGTCTTTAATGTGTATAATGTTCCTGTCTTGGGTTCTTTGGCCATGACCAATGCACCTTTGCTAATTTTCCAGCCTCCTTTTTCCAAAGTTTGTCAAATAGCCTTCATCATCCATTCGTCCCATAGAGATTAAGCTCATGCGCATTTCTGGTACATGCCTGACCTGTTTCAACAATATATATTCTCCATCTTTCATCTTGATCTGGACATCTCCCACTCCAACAATACTGCAAAAATGATTATTCCCCAAATGGACTCTACCATAATCACTGGGATTATATGAAACAAAACTATCTTTTGCATGGGGTTACATGGTGAGATGCCATAGAGTCAAGGATCCAATCAAAGCCACTGCTAGATGTATATACACATGCATCCTCTACTGAAACAATAAACAACACATCACCATTTATGGCTACAGCAGTAGTCTCACCTTCATTTGTGCTGGATGACCTGTGATTTGTACTAGACGGTCTCTGATCCTTTTGTCCTTTTTTCCAAAATCGACATTCTTTCTTCATGAGCCCGAGTTTGCCAAAATGAAATCAGATGATCCTTCCTCTCCTTGATTTTGATCGTCCTCTCGATCTTGATCGCCCTTGCCGGCCTCGATCCATTCTCCTACCATGATCAGCTAGAGCTAGAGCCTCTCCTCCCTGGTTTTCCACAATTGACTTGCATCGTAGCTCCTCATTCATTAAACTGCTGCTGACATCATCAAAATTTAGGGTCCCTGTAGTTGTTGAAGTGCTCATAGCTACAATTAAATTTTCCGAGTTGTCTGGCATAGAACACATTAGCAAAATAGCTCTAATTTCATAATCTAAAATGATTTTAACAAAGGAAAGTTGATTAGTGACAATATTAAATGCATTCAAGTGCTCAGCAACTAAAGCACCCTCCTTCATTTTGAGATTATAAAGCATCTTCATCAAGAACACTTTGTTTTATGTTGTGTTCTTCTCATATAGATCATGGAGCTTCTTCCATAATCCTTCAACGGTCTTTTCTCCAGACACATTGAAATAAACATTCTTTGCTAAATATTGGTGGATTTTTGCAATCGCCTTTCTATCTAACTTATTTCACTCTTCATTTGTCATCGATAAGGGTTTCTTTGTTGTGCCCTCAATCGGCAAATACTGATCATTTAAAATCAGTGTATCCTCCATCTATGATTTCCATAGGGAAAAATTAGTCCCGCTCAACTTCTCCATATCTGTAAGTGTTGTCTCCATTTTCAATCAAATTCACGTCCCAAAACACAAAAAACTCCACTTAAAAATAAAACTTTAATTATTACTCTTTAAAATTTAGTAATAATGACCTTCCTCCTTTTAAAATACCCTTTTTAAAATTCCTGCTCCTTTTTAAAATATACTTTTCAAAATTCCAACATATAATTATATATGTTTCATAATAAATATAAAAGCATATATAATGTTTTAACCTTTTCACATTTCACACATACATATGTTGGTTTGTGAAAAAAACTTGACGTATACGTGTAAGCTTGATGTAAAAAAAACTTATGAACACCACGTTTCAACTCCAATCTCCACGGATCTCCACTTTTCAAATTCCAGAAACACGTTTCAACATAGGTCCACGACCTTGTTTTTCTTGCAACAACTGTCTTTTAGTTCCAACATTCCTCAGTATTCCTTGGATAGATCCTTCAACAGCTCCAGGAGTAACAACCAACGTTTTAACGAACGCTGCCAGAGCAAGGCGATGGCACTAAGCGACTTGCACGGTGGATATTCGAACCTAGCTCTGATACTAGTTGTTAGACCAGAGCATACATAACACAACGGATTTATACTCAGAGACATAGATGACAGTAGCAAAGAATAATTCACAGAGACAGGGATATGGAGAAACAACAAGATTATTCAGTCAGAAACATCATAATAGATAAAACAATCACTGGAGAACAGAAATCACTTTGAATTACATAACAAGCTTGGGCCTTGGCTTGCTTTCCTTGACTAGAGAAATTACAAATTTATAGAGGCAGAAGAAGGATCTAGAATCCTTTGTGTGATTCAGATGGAGATCTGGAATGATCTAGAAACCACTGACGGTGTAGGAGGATCTAGAATCCTGGAGATCTAGAAAAATCTAATCTAGAAGGATCTAGAATAATGCATGAATTTGGCTTCACACTTAACAATTTCATTGCACCATGGACTGATCATCCAATACATGATGAGCTGCAACTAGCTGTTTGCAGTAATCATGGGACAGGAAGTTATTACAATGTACTAAATCAACAACATCCTGAAATATCGGCTTTGCCCTTAGGTGCCTTAGACTTTGTCGTTATCATTGTCGGGTTGCGGGACATTGAGAATGATTACTTAGAAGAGTTGCTTCGTTCCACAATTGACTTTGATGAATTTCTTCGTTTTTCTTTGCCTTCATTCTTTCATATTTTGTAAACATAAATAAATAAAACTGTAATTTTTGAGGTTAGAAATTGTAATTACTCCATGAGGAGTTGGATAAAATTAGAGTGTCAGTTAATTAAGCATTGAGTTAAGTCGAGTGATGGATGAAGTGCTAAGTGCAATCTATATTTAAAGTGAGAGTTAATTGAATTAAGTGTGTGTATGTCAAGATATTTTAGGTTAGCAGTTAGTGAAAAAAGTTTAAATACCCTTCGCCATATTCATTGTAAGAATTAAGTTTTGTGAGATTAATAGAAAAACCTCAGCTTGTATGATTGGTATCTGAATTTGTGTTTTGTGTCCTATACCTTTCCAACACTGGACTGTATTATGCTATTTATCTGTATCTCTTACTTTGTACTTCCATAGATATATGAACTTAATCATTACAAAAGAATAATTGTCTACCATGAATCTTTGATCCCCTTCCCCCTAATGAAGTTTTGCTTTTGGGATTGCAATCATTTCATTGATTTTACATTCAGAAAACTCTTCAAGGGAATTTTCGTATCTGACCAAAGTAAACATATAGTATTTTTAATTTTTTAAGGTAAGACAATAAGCAAATTTTGGGATGACACACAGCATTTAAGTGTTGAAAATTAAAATGGACAAACCTAATAACGTATATTGAAGTTTCAATTACATAACCAAAGTTAAAACGCAACAAACCTAATAAGTATATTGAAGTTTTAATTCCATAACCAAAGTTATATGACAGCTTACAAATAAAAAATTAAACCAAATTATATTTTGATCGTGAAACTGCTCTTAGATATCTGTTGGAGATATTGAAACACAGTTTATATGAATCTTGTTCATCAAACACTGAACATAATATCCGGAGGTCAAAAGCACGGAAGCCCCGACCAGGGTCATCAGGACCAAGTGCAGCGCTGAAGATGAGGAAATATCCATTATAATTCTCTCAGCAAATATTCTCTAGTTTGAACAAGAAACGTAAATTTATTCTACTCCTTTGGAACGCTGATAAAGCAAAAGAATCTTATTAAAGTCCTTGCGAGAACTATTCTTCAGCTCTACCTAGGAACTCAAAAGAATTCAACAAATGAGAAGTCAGAATTAGCATTAAATTTCTTGTATGATTTATTTTGTGGCTAAAGTAACAAATTTAAATTAATTTAAATAGTCTTAATAATTAAAATTATGTAACCTGGACAATCTAAGGATTTTATACATTAATATTTAACTTAATTCATATATATATAGGTTGAAATATATATAGTTTGAAGTGTTTTTTTTTTTTTTTTTTAGAAATATCCTCCTAATGAGAAGGATATATTTATTTTGGGTATTTTTTTAATAATTAGATGTTTTGGATTTTTTCGCTGGAATTTCTTATTTTTATTTTTTTACTTTTTTAAAATATATTTTTAAACGCATTTTGAAAAATTCTTAGAATACTTAGATAAAGTTCTTAGATGAAACTCATAGTTCCAAAAAATTCGAGAGAAAAATATGTCATAAAACTTCTAAAACTTCTAACAGTTGAGTACGACTTTATTTTGTATTTTGTAATGATATAATGATTATTTTGTATTTTGTAATGATATAATGATCGTGGATGTTACAAAGATAAAAGCAGTGTTGTGCAATTTTTAATGTTATACACATTTGGTATAGTAACATTAAATGCTATATAGTATTTTAGATATTGCTTTTTCACAGAGAAAAAACAATAGTCTTTTCATTAAAAAATGAAGTTGTTACATTCATCTAAGATACAAACCCTGCAATAGTCACTAGACAGACCCACTAATTAAGCATGTACATGAGACAGAACTAGTGAACACCCACTCAACATATAAGAACCACATTGATACAAAAATATGTATGCATATGACAACAAAGAAAATTGGAAGAGATGGAGGCCCCATACAGTAGCAGAAAAGGGGATGACAGAGCATCAAGAAAAAATGAAGTGTCCAGAACTAGACACAAATCCCTGCATAAGATAATCAAAATGTATATACCCAGGATGAACCAAGGACCCACACTTGGAGAGTCGATCTGCTAAGGTGGAGATTTGCTCCAACTAGTGGCTCAATGATCGAATGTTAAGAGATCAACCACGTTGTGCCCAATCGATAGTCACTTTGGAATCCCCAAAGATGATTATCTCATCCACCTCTAGCCATGAAACACATCTTAGGAGTCCCTAGAGGGCAAACACCTTAGCTCGTGAGTTAGAGTTGGAATCTACATACCAGTAGACATGATAATGATGTGAAAGAGATAGGGAGATAACAACTCCACATCCATAAACACCCCCCTTAAAGGCACCATCAGATAAACCCCTTGGAAAACTATGTCTCATATCTTTGAAGGTCTTGTCACTCTTTTTTTTGCTAGGAGAGAGAGGTCCAATCTCCAAGAAATACTTGACAGTTATGAGGAAAGTTTTCCTTGGATTCGAAACAACGTTTTCAAAGATGAAAGCATTCTGACTTCACCAAATTGCCCAAAAGAAGTACAGATGTATGGAGCTATATAATCTGTTGTGTGAGGACCAAAAATTGTAAGCAAGAAAGGATGGAGGTTTTGTATACAATTTGATTAATATTGAGCAAATAAGTGATCTCCTCCCAAACACCAAGGGCCCAGGGACATACCAGGAAGTGATGTACAACATTCTCCTATGAAGATCTACAAAGAGGGCAAAGTCTAGGGCCCAAGAAACCTCTTTTAGTAAGATTGTCCCATGTTAGAATATGGTTGTGAGCAACTATCTAGGTGAAACATTTCAGCTTCATTGGTACCTCCCATTTCTATTTCTAGGCTAGCCAAATGGAGCAGGGATCAATAATAGGCATGTTAGAGATATAATAGTAAACTTCCTTGGCTGAAATATCCCCTCTCTGAGTTATATTTCCCCAAGTGATTTGGTCCTCTTTATCAGCAAGAACAATGACCGCTTGTATATGGTTAGAGTTGAAGTAATTTCATTCGAGATTAAACTATGATACTAAATCCAACCTTATTGCTTGACTCCAATAAGTAGAGGGGAAAAAATCATTATGAATAACCCCAATGTGTGAGAGAGTTGTAATATTTATGCTATGCAAATGTTTGATGATGGGAAACGAGAGCGAATGGCTTCCATCCATACCGACCATGTTGTCTAAACTAATCCAAATTTTCCTTCCTTTCCAACTGCCCATATGAGGTTTCTGCAGAGCCAAGGGTGGAATTTCATCATGTTTCACTAAATATAGGAGGGTAAACTCTTCACAGGGGCACTGGCTTTGACCCAAACCTCCAGGAGTGCATTATTCAAATATTTTTGCGGATTATGTTTTTCCAAATGCCTCTACCCACCAATGCCCTCCATAGGTTTATTGTGAGTAGAGCACAATTGAAGACATATGTATCCTTGATGCCCCATCCACCATATTCATGCGGTTTTCAAATATTTTCCAATGAGGATAGGGGGAATTTCTTCTTGTCTCCAATGCCAAACCAAATGAAGTCAGCTATGAATGAGTTGATTATGTGAATGATAGCCATGTGGAGAAACAATAAATGCATCTAGTAGATAGATATTCCTTAAAGAACTTCCTTTGTCATGATCATTCTCCCACCCAAGGAGAGCCAGTTGTTTTCCCACTGGGATAATTTTCTTTCAAATTTATCCAAGATCCAGTTCAAGTCCCATCTCCTGTATTTGCAAGGTTTCACGAAGAAACCCAAGTATTTGAACCATTATGCAAGGGGTTTAACGTTAATTCCAAACGGATCAACAATTTTTGTGATCTATGGATCCTCCACTTGTCGGTAAAATATCAGCAAGGGTCTAGAAAACATCTTATCGACAATATCGGCGAAAATATCAACAAATATCAACAAGCATAGAAAATGCATAATATATTCATCTTTTGTTTCTTCAGGTTTTTAAACATATAAAGAAATAACAACATGAAATAAATACATTGGCACATAAATATGAAGAAAGCACTGATATATACATGATGTAAAATAAAAATGCTACATCAAAGACGATACCAAACCCTATTGATCCCTGATAAGTTTTCGATCAAGGAATAAAATGTGGAGAATCAATACAAAATAACATCACATATATAAAAGTATCTCATCATCATGAGTTATATGTATCAAAACAAATAAAAATAGAAGCTATCGATCTGAAATCACTACCCTCTCCACCTTTTACGAGAAAACATGATGGGTTGTTTTCCAGGCCCGCCCCTAGCAGTAGAAGGTCCTGATGCTTCACCTAATGTCAAATAATGAGTGCTAGGTATGGAGTTGTGATCTCCTATATATATATATATATATATATATAGAAGATGGTGTTGATACCGATGCTCCCATAGTCTCCTCCTCCTCCTCCTCTTCCTCGTGCTTCTCCTCGTCGTGTTGCTTCTCCCCCAAGTCCTCCTCCTCTTATTTCCCTTGTTCTAATGGATCCTCTGGCTCTAACCATGAAGGTGAATCTTCCAAGATGGGAAGCTCAGACTCCACCCTTCAATGATACAATACATCAATATTGTCTAAGGAAATGGCATATGGATCCATTGGTGCTTCTATTTACTTCACTCAAAGTCAGATATTGTAATACACATACACTAAATCATTGAGGCATGAGAACTCCAACCTGTAAGAGTGTGAAAAAAACTAATGAGTCTTGACTCTTGACTCTTGACACTTAAGGGTCATTAATTAAAAATTAAAAATTTCAATAAATGTAATTTCTCAACTAAAGGTTCAAGCCCAAAGTTATACTTGTTGCGCTTTTTTGAGTGTATTTTCTCAAATACGCTCCAATTGCACTCACACCCTGAAGAGATACATTTTTGACTCAGGATTCTTATGGCCAATTTCTACAAATTTGGTTCCCTTGCACCATAGCTTCGCCTCCAAATATCTACAAAAAAAAAAGAAATAAAAAATTAAAAAGCTTAAAACAAAATTAAACTTTGAAATAAAAGTTACATAATTGAATTTTAAAAATCTAGAATTATAAATAAGTAAATTCTAAATTGAAATTTCTAATGAGTGATGACTTGTCACTTATGTGGCATGAAGAGGGTCCTTTTCCTAATAGCATCATCAAAGCCAAATAGGCCAACACAATCCTGATAAAACTATATCTCATGATTGATTTTGCTACAAAGGTCAGGAATAGGTGCCATCCTCTAAATATAGGAATGGAGCCCTTCCATCACCTCTCCTTCGAAATCAAATGCACATTTGTATGAAAATGCGGGGTTGAGGAAGAGTATTACTTCATGAATGGGTCAATGAAGCATCCTTGTCCACCGACCATCAATAACATCCCATAACATCATATGTATATCAAGCCGAGCAGAACCCTTGTCTACATAATAAGAATGAATGGCCTCCTTGGACCTATCCATGACCTCATACAAATGAGCCATTGTAGCCTTGTCCCCATCTGCCAACATTAGAGCCTTTAATATAGGTTCGCTAACTAAGCACACTTCTTCTACTCCCTACCAAAATGTGTTAGTGTACACCATTTTTACAATGGCTCTCTTGTCCTGTCTCCTGTTGTATCTATAATCATGCCACTCATCATAAATAAACATTTTCTTCAACTCAAATTGACATCGAAGCAAAGACTGGAGGATACTAAAGTTGGTGGAAAAATGTGTGATTGCAAGACATCGCAACTCCTTGTTTCTAGTGAATCTCCTCATGAGGCTAAGAAAAAAAGCATGGTTATAAATAAATTTGGGTACACTCCTAGCCATATCAATCATCTCCTTGATGAAGGAGAGTTTCCCCATATCCTCAAGCAACAAATTGATACAATGTGATGCACACATATTCTAGAACAATTTGCGATGCCTCTCGATAAGAATCTTGGTGGTAGACACATAATTATTTGCATTATCTATTGTGACTTGCACCACATTCTGCGCACCAATCTCTCGGATTAACCCATCTAGCAACTCACATGTCATTGTTGCATCTTTTATATGTGTTGATGCATCCACTGATTTAATAAACATGGTACCTTTAGGACAATGTACTAAGAAATTTATAAGGGTCCCACCCTTCCTATCTATCCAAATATTAGACATCACTGTGCATCCAAACACCCCATGTCTATTTCAACTCCACCAATATAGAGTTGATGTCCTACTTTTCTACTTGAAGGATTGGTCCCCACAACTCCTCATATGTAGCACTTTTGTACCTTGGACCCCCAACAACAATAACATCACACATTGGCTTCCATAATGGATTTGTTTTAGTGATTTTGAGAGGTAAGTTGATCTAGAAAAGACACCTCACCATAACTTTATGTTCTTCTTACTCCTCCCTTTTTTTAATAATTGATTTTATGGAAGGTTGTGCTGCGTGTCTTTTTCATGGAACAAAGAATGACGACCTCCCACTCCCAGTAACATTAGCACTAGTAGTAATAGGTGACACTGTGGAGACACTCCCACTTCCCCCAACCTCAAAATCTAAAGATTATATCCCAAGAGATCTACCTGCATGTTTAAACTTGTTTATTTTTTCCTCCTTCTCTCTGTATTTTTCATCAATTTCTTCAAGAGATTTTTGTATAAGCTTTGCACTAGAAATTGTACAAAGACCAACATCATGTCGAGGGAGTCTAGACAGATGGTATTTCAATCACGTAACCCCTCTTGTCATCCTGGTCCCACACAATTTGCATGATAGATATACCTGATTTGTCTCACCATGACGCTCCACATACTCCCAAAATGGGTCAAGGTTTTTGGCATATTTGTATTGATCTAATTCAAACCTATGGCACCAAAAAAATAAAAAAATTGGCATTAATGATTAAAGTCTAAACACCCATACACAAAAAATGGCAATAATAGGGTGTATAAGAATGTTAAAAAAAGAAATGGAGTTTGTTGTCCAAATATGGAGAAAGCCCTTGCATTCGCTCATTCGCATGAAAATCATAGCAAATGGAAAAATAAATGAAGCAAAATGTTGGTAGGCAAAGAGGCAATCAAGCATAACCCTAAATGTATGAAAAAACCATTTAACTTAAGGGTTTTAGGTACATACCTGTTAATGGAATAAATGAAGTTTGTCTCATTGTTCTTCAATCTTTGGTCCACAAAAAATTCTTAGTTGGTGGTGATAACGGTTGTTTTATCCTCTATACCTCCTTGACAACCACCACAATACTCTTCCCCTTCCTTCTCCAACACTCAAAAACCAAAATGAGGAAAAAAAAGAGAAATTTCCCTTTTCTAGTCGTGGCCTTGCCTGCCTAGCAATATTTCCTATCATCGCGTGATATTTTTCCGAGATATCATATACTTCTTGGAAATATTGCGATATTTTTGGGAGAGGAATTATTGCGATATTTTCGGGAGAGGAAATATCGTGATATTTTCTCGACAATATTTCGGCTCACCAAAAATATCGCGATATTTACAAAATCGCTGATATCTCAGCGATATTATCATCACTGCAAGTACGAATAAAGAAACAATTTTTAAAACATACTCCAAAGCAATAAAGTCCTTTCGTGCAGAGAGGTTGATATCTTTGGTACACATGATATTGTATTGGATTTCAAAAATTATTTCGATAATTTCATAGCCTTACCATAGTGTTTCTTTTCAAGATAACATTGTGGTATTTCTATCAATATTTCAATCTTTTTTGCATTTATACAATATCTTCTCTATTTAAAATTTTACTAGACGAACCACGAAACTTCTAGCTAAACTTTATATGCCAATCAATCAAGGAAAAAATTTAATTCCACTGTGATGGATGTTGAATAAATGTTGAAAAATGTTATTTTAATAATCAAGACAATTTCGGGTTTTGAAACACACAACCCTAAACAAACAATTGGGGTTTGAAACACAAAAATCCTAATTATTCCATTACCTAACTTATTCATTATTTGGAAAAAAATGTTGTTTCCCCCCCATAGCTTCCTAAGTTTAATTAACATCGTTACTGGGCAGTGATAGATTAACATCCATCGAGAAGGTTAGTTTCCACTGTGAGAACATATGGATAACTATATCTTCTTACTATTGTAGATTATGAGATGATTGAAGGAGTTGAATGTTGAATGTTGAATCTGCATTCATAATAAGGGTTTATGTTCATTATCAGGATGGTTTATTGAAAGAAACAACTTAATACTATGCGCGTTATATTTGATAATTTTCCATTCTCCTCTCACCCTCTAGGCCCGAAAGCAATAAATGTAGAGAGAGATGGCAAAGTGAGTTCCTCACAAATGCTCTGTAATTTTAAGGAAAGAAATATTTATTATATTCTACCGAGTTTTTGGAATTATTTATGAGGGGTGTTTTATTCTCTTTTAACTTTGATTGGCAAATGTTGATTGGAAAATCGAAGTTAAAAGGAAATAAAACACTCGTCACTTGCCAATGTTCAAAGTTAAAAGTCGAGTTTTCTTTAGTGATATTTTTGGAAGTTTTTCTAGTCTAATTTCTCTCAAATTTAGCAAGTCACAATCGAAGTGGCCTAGGGGTTTTTCACGGTGTTGAATCCATATATACATTAAAAAAACCAATTTAAATAACAAAATTCAAGATTTCACCTCAAAATTTTCCACTAGATTCCGACACCGAAAAGTCGCAAAAGTCACACTAAAAACAACTCCGTTAAAAATAAATCAAATGCCCCCAAATAAAACACCCCCTCGTGCATGATTCCAACGTTTTTGGCATAATTATAGAGACAATATCAGGAACAACAAAGTTCAGTTGGTGGAAAAAGAACCCTGAACCCAAGATCAAACTTATCACTTGAGGCAACAGAAATATTTGGAGGATAGAGCTTAACAAGGGCTAAGCTAAGATCATTTCAAGGCAACAGAATGCTCACCCAATTACGAGACAACTTCTTCTGAGGCACAAAGACTTAAGCTAGGGCAATCAAGAACATCGAGGACCCCTCTAGAGCTTAATTGTATCAATGTACGATTTCTTGAGGTTCCCTTAGGATTGTGTATCAGTCTCAGGAGGTAGCAAATCTCTTCGAACTCACCATGGTTCTTCCAAGAATTCAGTTAGGGAAGCAGTCTTAACTTCAAAAGTATTTTTGTGCCAACCGAGACGTTAAGGCCATCCTTCTGATGATTTAAACTAGTCTTCTCAAGAATTAGCTTTGTAACAACAAGTTCCTGTAGCATTAGATGGCTATCTCTCGCAATTTGAAAGAGTTGCATGCATCTTGTGGATTAAGGGTTTGATCTGGACAACAAGCCCAACCTATGTTAGCGATTGATTAATGTTAAGAGACAACAATGAGGCAGAAAAGTTGATTGATTTCTAAAGCTGATCATAAGGTCAGGACAATCAAATAACACACAAATTGAACACAACTTGAACATTTGATTGCCAATGAAGGAAATTTATACACAAAGAAGAAGCTTCTCGATTGCTTAGATTGTTGGTGGTGATGGCTTCTTCAAGAAGCTAAGGAAGTATTGAGAAACTCCAAGACAACTGGGCATTTAATGTAGTAGGTGTTGGAATTATTGTTTGTCCAATACTCCCCCTTAATTCCAACACAAAAAATATCCTATAGAACAATACATAAGACACAAACATAGTCTTAATTGACATGCCTATTGGTCTAAGTCTCAGCTAGGCTTACAACATAGTCTGAAATTTTTACAACACATAACTTACTTCTACAAAACTCAAATTTAGCCTTTCCAAGAGGCTTAGGGAATATTTCAGCCACATTCTCATTTATATTACAATATATTAAGTCAATTTCTTTTGATTGGACCTTTTCTCTTACAAAATGATATTGTGTGTCTATATGCTTTGACCTTGCATGACATATAGGGTTGTTCACCAATTTGATGGTGCTTTGATTATCACATATGATCACTGGAGGTTCTTATTGACCTTCACCAACATCTTCAAGTATTATTCTTAGCCATATTGCTTCGCAGGTTGCACTGCATAATGCCTTATACTCTGCTTCAATTGATGACAAGAAATTGTTGGTTGTTTCTTACTGCTCCATGATATAGCTCTTGATCCTATATTGAACACGTACCTAGTGGTGGATTTCCTATCATATGGATTTCCAACCCAAACATAATCACAATAACCTGATAATTCAACATTACAATCATTAGTATATTCAATACCAAAATTGATAGTTCCCTTTAAATATTGAACGACCCTTTTTGTAGCTATGCAATGGCTTTAATGAGGCTTATCCATGGATTGAATAAGTATTCTTACTGCCTATGAAATGTTTGGCCTGGTTGTAGTGATATGTTCATACTTCCCACTAATTTTCAATACAATTTTCCATTCACCTCCTTTGTTCCATCATCATTTGTCAATTTGATATTTTGTTCCAATGGAGTACTCACTACTCTAAATCCTTTCATATGAAATCTCTTTAGTACCTCATTTTTATATTTGCTTTGTGTGATTAAATTCCTTCCATCATCTCTCCATACTTCAAGACATAAACAATAGTGCAAGTGTCGAAGATCCTTCATCTCAAATTCTTGTGATAACTTCCTTTTTATATCCTTAATCAAATTATCAACACTCCCTGTGATTATTAGATCATAAACATATATAGAGAGTAATACTATATCTCCATTTCTATCTATCTTGACATACAAATTAGGATCATTTTTTATTTTGTTAAATCCTCACTAAAAGAAGAATTTCTCAATTTTTTCATACCAAGATCTAGGTGTTTGTTTTAGTCCATATAAGGAGTTTTTTAACTTGCATACAAGATGTTCTTGTCCCTTCTTTACAAATCCTTTTGGTTGAACAAGATAAATCTCCTCTTTTAAGTCCCCATTTAGAAAATTTGACTTCACATATAATTGATGTAGCTTCCAATCATATTTAGTGGCCAATGCTATCATTATTCTAATTGTATCCATTTTTGCAACCGAAGCAAAGGTATCTTCATAATCTATACCTTCATTTTTTGAATAACCTTTTGCAACCAATCTTTCCTTATACTTGCCTATGCTACCATCTACATTAAATTTTGTCTTGTAAAACCATTTGTATCCTATAGGAACTATTTTCATGTAACTCTGTAAATTCCGAAGTTTCATTTTTCATTATAGAGTCATAGTATTCTTTCATAGCTTCCATATATTCTTTATGATTTTTAGCTTGTTCATAATTTAAAGGCTAGAAAAACAACCATTACTTACATTAAAGCATATTCTTTATACATGATAGGGGTGTGAATTTGCCGTGTTGACCTTCTTAGAGGTTCATTACACTGTGGAGTACCTTCTCCTCTTCTTCTTCTCTGTGGAGTGCCTTCGTCACTTCTCTGTGAAGTTTGAATTCTTGGCATGTCTTCTACAACGTCCATGCTTGCTTGAGCTTGAGATGATTCCACAACTTCTTCTTCTTCCTTAAAGACGTCATAAGGAGGTTTTCATACATTATGTTCATCTTCTTTTATTTGTTTATCTGCATACTCATTAAATATAGCATCTCTACTTGCAAAGACCTTGTGAGTACTTGGATCATACATTTTATATTATTTTTTATTAGTACAATATCCAATAAAAATGCATTTGATGACTTTGGCATCTAATTTTCTCCTATACTCTTTAGGAATATGAGTAAATGCCTTGCATTCAATTATCCTTAATGACTAAATTTAGGTTTATAACAATAAAATGATTCAAATGGTGTTTTGTGTTTAATATAATTTGTAGGGCTTCTATTTTCGAGGTATACAGTTGTATTGATGGCTTCAGCCCAAAAACTAATAGAAAGTCCTTTACTTTTTAACATACTACAAGCACATTCAACTAATGTTCTATTCTTTCTCTTAGCTTCTCTGTTTTGTTGAGGTGTATGTGGTACTGTAAATTGTTGCATAATTCCATTTTTCTTGAAATATTTGATAAAAGCTCTTGAAGTGTACTCACCACCTTTAACTGATCGAAGAATTTTAATGCTCTTCTTGTTTCCTTTTCAACCATATTCTTGAATTCTTTAAAGTATTCAAACACATCACTTTTATCTTTTATAGTACACCCAAGTGTATCTAGTTGTATCATCAATAAAAATAAGAAAGTAATATGCTTCACCAAGTGGCTTAGTTTGCATTACACCACATACATTAGTATGCACTAGTTCAAGTATTTCATGTTTTCTTCTATTTTCATGCATAGGAAATTCTTCCCTATGTTGTTTTCCTAGTGCACAATCTTCACATTCAAAGTGTTTACCCTTAATATCTGGAATGCCTTCTACCATCAATTTATTTTGTAGTCACATTAGGTCATTATGATTTAAGTGTCCAGATGCCAATATATTTGAAATCTCTGTTAATGTCAAAGCGTGATGCCCATTCTTCATTACATCCAACTTGTATAATCCTCCAACTCTCATTCATTTTGCAACAACCTTGTAGTTATCCTGCACATCCTTTACCAAACAATGTGATTTCACAAATTCAACTTTTAAATGTTGATCTGTAATAGTAGAGAGTGAAATTAAGTTCTTCCTTAATCCTAGAACATAAACCACATTTTGAATTTGTCTTTCTTGTACATCAGGCATCATAGCACTTATATCACCATATCCTTTATTTCATGTGATATATTATATCCTAAATAGATGTGTGTGCCATTATTAACTTCATGATAAGTATCAAACCAATCTCTTTTGCATGACATGTGTATTGTTGCACCACAATATATAAACCAAGCATTATCATCACCAGTTTCCGTTGATAAAGCAACATTGGACACAAACAATTTAAGATTGCTAAAGATATGACTAATTATTTCATCTCTATCAACATAATTTCATGAATGCCCTTTTTGTTTAAATTGATCATACCTTCTTTTCATACAATTCTTAGCAAAATGACAAGGTTTTCCACAGTAATAGCACACATCATCTCTACTTTATTGACATTTGTGCTTGAAATGATTTTACCTATGGTTTTTTCCTTTATTTTTCTCCGACTGTTTTCCTTTTAAGGACTGCTTCCCTTTAGCTACCAATGCTAAATCTATTGAAAATAGCAACAAGAAATGCTAAAAATAGAAATGCTGAAAATAGCATTGCTATAGATAGCATTTCAGGATATATTCCAATTTTAATTTGTCTTTGAATTAAAATTGAGAATTAAAATTCGAATTTAGTCTCACCAGCTACTTGAAAAATAATTAATTAATTCATCTTCAGTTAATTAGTTGGAGAAATTCAAGTTAGAAGTCTTTTTGAATTCATGCAACAATTATCCCTTAAATTAAGGAGATTATCCATTAATTAAGGAGATAAGGTTGAGTTGTATTTGAGTTGTAATTAGTTAGCTCAGTTAACTGAGTTAAGTCCAGTTAAATTAGTTCCAAACAGTTTGTGGAACTAATTGTGAGTTCAGTCAGTTAATGCATGCATGCATGCAACTAGCGTTCTCCAGATAACTGAATATTCTCTAATAAATAACTCATACATGTTAGTTCACACAAAGACCCAGTTGAGATTAAAGGCAAGGAAATTGTACTATCAGTTGCTAGAATATTCCCATGTGAATATCTCTTGCATGCAGAAGGAATTCATTCCTTGTGGATTTTGCAGTTACTATAGAGGTCATAACAGTGTGTGGGGTGAGAATCACATAGGGTACTTGCAAGTTACTTAATATCCCATATGGCATGTATGTTCTTCCATTGAATGCTTTTAACGTCGTTGATGATCGTGACAAGGGTGGTGAGCCTAAAGTTTTCCAGCAACTCATTGACATAATACAGGTAGATGCCCTCTCATCAATGATTGTTCGATGAACAGTTTTGTTGAGGGCTTTTACCTGTATAAGGAAGGCGAGTTGGGATGGTAACTGAGGTTCATATCCTTTGTGGTTAAAGGTAACAAGATTGGAATCCATTGGGTCAATCCCACCTATTGCTAATAACAAAGCCTACTTTTGGGAGGGGCAATTCTACAGTACTTCAAGTGTCGACATAGCAGATGGCGATTGAGATAGATCCTCCACTATATTATAATTCTGTGCTGCTTAGGCATGAGGTTTAAATGTCGATTTATGTACTACTCCCTTTGACGGCTTTATAGTTAATTCAAGAATGATGGGCGAAACAACTTCTGGCAAAGTTGTTGTTGAACTACTGGGTTGATCTGTAGCCTTGTTGTTCGACGGCTGTGGATTCCCATAATCTTTATTCCTTGTCGATATCAAAGCATCATTTTGTTGTTTCGAGATGGATAACATAAGCACTTGGGATGGGGAAGCATGATCGATAGCAACTATATTATTTTCTAGGTTTGGAAACAGATTAGTCAATACCGCTAAGGGACTTGAAGTCTTTAAAAACTTTGCGATCTGAGCTCAGTGTGGACAATCTCTCAGATAATGCTCCTCGTTACATATCAAACATGGAAAATGAGGAGGAGGTTTCTTTTTCCCAGCAGGTTTTCCAGAAGATTTCTCAGGAGTTGAATCTTCCTGTTTCTTCTTTTTGTTTTTCCCTTTCTTCTTGCCCCCTAGTTGCTTTGGTTCTTTGCCCTTGTCAGATGACATGACATTAACCCCCGAGGCAAGAAGTTTGTCATTTTCTTTTTTACTAGAAACTGCAAGGGTCTTTTCAGATGGAGCTTTTGCGGTTTGCGTACTTGAGGTACCAATCACGCCATCGCTGGCATGAGAGTCCCTGTTTGATTTAGGAGGGGGAGGAACTGTAAATTCTGGTCTAGGAGCATCAGGGATTTTGTAATAGAGCATGCCAGACTGAGTATAGATCAAGTCTAAATATTGTGCAGGAGCAATGACTTTCTCTTCAGTGACAACTCCTCCTTTTGCCACATCTTTAGTAATAGAAGGCAATAATGACTTAATAAACAACTTAGCTAGTAGCTGAGCAGGAACATACGTCTTTACCATTCGACGATGATGTTGCCACTCATGAATATGATCAGACATGTGAGTGGCTGTTGTCTACTTAAAGTTGGTAAGGAGTTCCGTTCCCGTTTCGTACCTTATGGGTAACTGAAAGTGGGTTAAAAAGGTAGTGGCAAGGGCATTGAAGTTATCAAACAAAGCTCTAGGCAATTCAATGTACCATTTCACTGCTGGACCAATTAGCGTTCATTGAAAAAGGCGAAGCCTAATCAAATCATCATTGAGGGTGTTAGATGAACACCACAAATGAAAAGTCATTACATGATTCGATGGATCTTCACCTGGGTTTCCATTGAATTTAGGAATATCAGAGGGAAGTTTATGAGGAATCGCTTGCCACCAAGGGGCGTAAGCAATTGGATCATTTGTCAGTCAGTTCAGTGGTAATTCTAGAGTTGCTACAAAAGGCATTTGTCCATCCTCGCTCATCACACCCTACATAAGGCCTTTTCAGTATGCATCGCACCTCCCGTGTGTAGAAGGTGAGATGCATTGCACCTTGACCAAGGAGCAGTTAGTATGGTCTAGTTTTGGCCAATTCTAAGTGGTTTCTCAGGTGGAACATGATGGAAAATTTCACCAATGATTCCGACATGGGAATCTTGAAACAAATTTTTGTATTACTGATAATTGATCACTTCAACACAGTGGACAATGTTATATCAAAAAGTCTTTTTTTCATACAAGTCTCAACATTTATTTATTACAAATCAAACAATATATCGAATAAATCTCTCCTAAATTGTTAAAATAATTCTAGAATAATATCCCTAATAATAACTAAAAATAATATCTCCAATTTATCTACTGGAAACATTAAATTGTTCATTAAACTTTGGAATTGGTTTTTTGAATGTTGGAAATCTGTAAAATGATCCTCAATCTGTTGATCGTTTTCTGCTAGGTGTCTTAGACTGATGATATCTTTATACCCTCAAAATCTCGAAAAAGGTTGAAACTGTCTTGACAAAATCTGCTAACCACCATCTGAAATCTGATTTCTCTACCATCTGCATTAACTAGTAGCCCCTTTGAGTTATATTTTTGTCATTCTTTTCCTTTCTTCATCTTTTGAATTTTTCATTATCGTCAAAAAAACATTTGGGGAAAAATACATATTTTAAATAATATTTCCAAATATTTTTATTAAACCAGTAAATGAATTTCATAATTGAAATTTCAACATATTGATTTGAATAAAGCATCTTGTTTTCAAATCCATGTGTTGTTTTCCCTTCCCATGGATTTTGAAACCCCTGTGTTGTTTTGTAAATCCATCACTTGTTTTCTCATCCAATGGGTTTTAAAACACCATGTGTTGTTTTTCCATGCCTAGTAAAGTATTTTTATTTTTCCTTTTACCCTTGTAAAATTAATTTGGATAAGAATTTATCCAAATCTTATTTCCCATACCTTTTCCTTCATAATTCCTTTTCCTCCATATCTTTGTAACACTGTTGTTGGTTTCTCTCCCATGGTTTTGATTTTAAAAATAATTAAAATTATTTTCAATATCAAAATAATTGAAATATTCCTTTGTGCTGAGATACGAAAATAAGTGAACAAAGTGATTTTTCCTTCTAGCTCACTTCCTTCTGTCAAATTTAGTTTTTGCTTAGCATGCTTTTACTTTTACCTACACCTGTGAATTCGTTTTACCTGCACCTGTAAATTCATTTTACCTATACGTGTAAAATCATTTTACACCTTAGCCTGTAATTTCATTTCACCTGTCAGTCTTGTTTAACTTAGCCTCCCATCCATGAACTCCTTTAAAATATCTTTTCACCTTAGATCTCTTTCACTTAGCCTCCCATCCATATAAAATTTGTTTTATAATCATATGAAATTTCATTCCTGCCACATTTTATAAAATTTGAACCCATACAATTAATGGATTTTGGAGGGGTAGGTAGTAAGAGGTTTTAGGAAGGTGGGGTCTAAAATGAAGGAGAAACGTAAAACCTAGTAAAGTGAAAAACAACTTTTTGGACCCCCCCTTGGTTGAATGTCGAAAAGGAAAGAGGGTCCTAAGTCTATACTAACCATTGAATTACTTATTCACAGATCTCGAGGTTTTTAAAATTGGGGGAAATTAATGCATTAAATGTGGGGTGGGGTCACAATCATTTGTTTGACTTTTGGATTTTACTGGTGACTTGACGTATGAAAAACAAATGTGGTTTATATAGTTTAGATATTGGGTTTTGTTATTTTTAAGCTAAGCTTTAATATTGTAAATAAATAATTATATATATATGATAAAATTGAATTTTATTTAAAATAAAAACTTTTTTTAAAAATAACTCGGAGATATTTACAAAAACCTCATAAACTTCATGGTTTAGCATACCAAACTAAGCATGCTAAGGCATTAATTTGGCCGAAACGTATCATGTGCTAACACGGGATTTATTAACTCTTTAACTAACTATGACTCTGACTCGGACCCTTTGGCTTATTACATAAATAAAGGGGTTAGGGTTTGACCCAAACATGGCCTCCCCCATCAAAATCAACCTTGTTCTCAAGGTTGAAGCTATGGAAACTACTGAAGAATAGTGGTTGGTTCCCAGGTCACATCTTCTCGATAAGGTTCTTTCCACTTTATGAGGACTTCCATGATTGTGCTCCCATAGAGATGTCTTTCACAAGTATTAATGACCTATTCTAGTCAGAGCCAAAGTGATCCTTCCTCATCCAATTCGGGTAGACTTGTTTGAACCCTGCAATTGTTCCCCACCACTTTCTTGAGGCATGATACATGGAATACTGCATGGATTTTTGAAGTAGGTGGAAAGGCTAGTTTGTAAGTGACTTCTCCTATGCGCTGAAGTATCTGATAAGGCCCACAGAATTTTGATTCTAGTTTCTGGTAGCCCTTTCCCTAGAGAGATGCTTACCTATATGGTTGGAGTGACAAAAATACGTGATCCCCTTATTGAAATGAGCACTCCGAATGATGTTGGACAACATGTTTCTTCATTTTTCTCTAAGATTGATGTAGATTATCTTTATGATGAGAAATCATGGTGACTTAGTTGTATAGGAGTTGGTCTATTTCCTTTACTTTATAACATCCAGGGATATAAGAAATTAGTGAAGGTGGGAGTTGGCCATACAATGCCTCATATGGAGTCATCTTGGTGGCTTCATGATAGTTAGTATTATACCACCATTCAGCTAAAGGTAGCCACTGTACCCATTGATGTTGCTTGTCTGAAATGAAGCACCTCAGATAGGCCTCCAAACATTTGTTGACCACTTCTATTTGACCATTGGTTTAGGGATGATATGCAGTACTTAGTTGGATTTGCATGCCCTGTAGCTTCAAAAGATACTGCCAGAATTTTCTAGTGAGAGTGGGATCTGGATCAGACACAATGGAGGTCGACATGCCATGAGAAAACTTGAGCCACCAAAGTGGGGGTAAATCGGTGTGGTAGAGTGCAAAAATGATCATATTTATAAAGTCTCTCAAGAACCACCATGATGACTAATTTTTTTTCCTGAATTTGGGAGACCAGTGATGAAATCCATGGAAACATCCATCCACACAGAAGCAGGGAGTGGAAATCTTTGTAAGGTTCCTGGTAACTTGATTGTTTCCCCTTTTTTGCATTGGCACACATTACATTCAACTACAAAAGTAATAATTTCATTCTTCATGCAAGTCCAAAAGAAACAACGATGAATGCGAGTATAAGTCTTTCGAAAGCTTGAATTTCTCTGCAATCAGACATGAGTGAAACTCATCCAAGAAGCGGGTTTTGAGGGTGGAGGTTAGGGATAGCACTATTCAATCCTTGTAGTGAAGAATCACATCCTTTCAAGAGTATTCTTATGAGGAATTAGGATATTCTCTTAAGTTATTAATGATTTCATATAGGGAGAGGTGGGAAAACCATTCATTGTGGGCCTCTTCAATCTAATTTGGTATGGTTAGAGAGAGTGATAGAAGGGTGCTCTCATCCTCAAATTAGCACAATAAGGTATCAACCACAACATTATTGCACCCCTTCTTCTAAATTATCTCATAATCATATCCCAACATTTTGGCAAGCCATTTATTTATTGTGGCAATCATAGACATTGATCTAAAAAATATTTTGGGCGATGATGTTTTGTGCAGATTTGGAAACATCACCCCAATAATTATGGTCACTAGGTGTATACTGCACGTAATATGACCATCATTTTTTTCTCATAAGTAGATTGACCCAGATGTTTTCCACTAAGTTTTTGACTGGTGAAATCCAATCGTCTACCTTCCTGCATTATTACAGTGCAAATACTTGTATGTGAAGCATCACATTCTATCACAAAATACTTGGTGAAGAAGGCTAAGGCCAATGCAGGAGTGGAGCACATGGCCTGTTTGAGAGACAAGAAGTCCTGCTGAGCTACATCAGTCCAGAGAAATAATTTTTTCCTTAGAATATTAGTGAGGGGTCTAGCAATGCATCCATAATTGCATACAAATTTTCGATAGTAGCAAGTGATAACCAATAATCTCCTCAAAATCATCAAAGTTTTCAGTTGGGGCCAATATTTCATTTCCTGAATCATTTTCAGATCAAGAATCATTCCTTCATGACCCACATTATGTCCCAAATACTCTACTTCTTCCATGTTAAAGGAGCACTTGGATAATTTGACAAATAATAAGAGGTGTGTCCTAGGTTATGTTGTAGATGAGAATGTCATCGAAGAAGACCAGGAAAAATTTTCAAAGATATGGTTTCAGAAAGTGGTTCATGAGGCTTTGAAAAGTAGATGGATCATTATAGAGACCAAAGGGCATGAATATGAATTCATAATGGCCTTCATGAGTGCAGAAGTATGTCTTGGGAATGTCTACTTCCTTCATACATATTTCGTCATAGCCTGAGTGAAGGTCAATCTTGTTAAAGAATTTCGCACCATGCAGTTCATCAAGCAAATAATCAACAACCATAATAGGAAATTTGTCCTTGATAGTGAGCTTTTCATGCACCCAAAGGTCGAAACACATGGTCCATTCTCCATATTTCTTTAGAACCATGACCTCTAGGGATGAATAAAGGAAGATGCTGAGATGGATAACACGGCTTCATGGAGTTTCTTGATGATTTTTTAAATTTCATTATTTTGGAAAAAAGATATCGATATGGGCAGACGTTAGGCTTCTGGGCACCTGGGACCAAAGGGATGTTATGATCATGTTCACCCCTAGAGGGTGGAATCTCTTTAGTTTTTTCAAAAACCCGTTGGTGGTGATCTAATACTTATTGCATATCAGGATGAATATGAGGAGTAGTGGATTCAAAGACCTGTTTGGCATTAAGTTCAGTGACTACACCATGATGGCCCTTTTTTGAAAGCTTCTCCATTCGATGCAATCTGATGATAGTAGGGGACACTTTGTGGAGTCCCCTTAATGTATGATTGTGGTTTTTCTGCTTAAAGCTAATATATAAATCTTGGAAATCCATTGTGATAGGTCCTAGTGTGAGAAGCCTTTCAATACTAAGGACAATGTCGTAACCACCAATTTCAATGGAAAACATCTGGGTCTTTAGGTGGTAGTCTCCCATCTGAAGCTTAATATTTTCACAATGGCCTTCACATTTCATGGCCCACCATTAGTGATAAGGACCTAGAAATTAGATACCACCCATACAAAGCAATGAACAACTTCTGAGACTCTCTTATGGATAAAGTTATGAGTGCTACTAGTATCAATCAATACCACTACCGCCCGACTTTTATTGAAGTCGCAGATTTTGAGAGTCTGAGGTAAAGAAATTCTAGCCAAGGCATGTAGTGATTTAACCAACTCATATGGCATAGCTATGGGATCATTGTCTAGGTTGATTTTGGTTTCACTCCCTTCTTCCTCATTCACCTCAAGGGATGGAGCTTCATCTACTAAGTTGTTATCAATAACATCAATTTGAAAGAATGTTGGTTTCTTGCATTTATGTCCATGGAAGTACTTGTCATCATAGTAGTAGCATTGTACTTGTTTCCTTCTTTCAGCCAATCTCATCGGTGATACCTTTTGAATCTTAAGTGTTTGCGTGGGACCTGAAGCCTCTATGCGACGTGCCTTAGTGATGAAATTTGGACAATTGTACTAGGAATTTGAGGCAAATTCCACATCTAAGGCCTTGCAACATGCATCCAACCAAGTAGTTGGGTTGTACATCCGGACATGGGCTTGGATGGCTTCCTTTAGGCCACTGATGAAACATTCCAAGTAAAAGTAATTTCCTAGGCCATCAGTTATGATGGCCAATTGTTTTAAGACTGCAATATAGTCCTTTACTCTACCAGTTTCCTGGAGCTTAGTGAGACGACCCAAAAAATTATTTTCCATTGTCAAAGCGATCACATATGGCTTTTAAGGACATGTTCCAAGTTGTTTTCCATGGATAACATTTTTGATTCCACTGCGACCACTACCATCTCTCTCAGTCCAAGGAAAGGGTTCCCAGCTGTAGTTTAGTCCCATCTTCGTAGATATCACTAAGGGATAAATAATGTTCCAATTGTTCTACCCATATTGAAGGGTTAGAGCCATCAAATTTCTACATGTCCAGCTTGGGTGTCCTGTGGTTTGAAGAGTTGTGATTTACATGGAAGTTAATGTCTTGGATGGATTCTCCTCTTATGTGTTCATCAACACTAGCCTCATCCTTCTATGTGCATCAAATTTTCACTTAGTACTCCTCAAATTTTTTCTCAAGTTTTTCGACCTTCTTAACTACCGTTTCCATAGCCATAACTTGAGATCTAATACCTAGCATACACCAGCCCCAGAAAAAGTCTTGAGATTACTTAATAGTGGTATGCTTGGAAAGATCATGAGCTTGAGAGTCTAGTGGAATGGGTCACTTGAAGCCGCATAAGGAAAAATTTTGGGAAAGCCAGAAAATTGGGTACTTACAACTGAATGGTACCACTGCGACCAGCTTGTCATGTTGAGGCTTATGGGCTAAGTTTCTTCCAAGTGTCCTAGGATGGAATTAATATTTTTTACTCCAAAAAGGGGTTTTACTCCCCGCTGATCAATACTGTAGTGGCCGAATTCCAAAAATCTTGATACTGCCAAATATCTTGTGAAAATTGGGCTTGGACTATAGTAACAAAAACCCTAAGGTCTTGGTACTATAGAATGTTCTGCAACAATATGATATAGACTATGGTAGGAAAAACCCTTACTGCAAAAAGATTCTAATCTGCATTGTGAAAACCCCAATTACTAAATCTGATCTGTATGGTAGTGGTAGAACCCTAACCATTGGATCTGATTTGGATGGTTGTAGTAAAACCACAACAAATGGATATGATTTGGAAGATAAGGTGGATGTTTTTCTTTAGATATTGGATGGAACTATGGTCATAAAAGAGTTTCAAGTGCTATAGATCGCAATATACATAGGGGTCCAACAAAAGTACTCAGCCCAATATTTCAGGGTGCTAATTAAGGAGGATCTACCCTCAGTCGTACTACCCAAAAATTTTATTGTAGGTGTGAGTAATCTCCCCGAGTGTTGTTCTTAGTGTAGTGTACCAGTAAGAGGGACAACAAATTATCTAACGTTAGGTTCCAAGTTATCATAGGGGGCTTCTAATATACACAAGGGTACACGAAAGTGCAGTCCATGAACGGTTCTGTCTATTTCTGTACTAATTGAAGCAGTACCCACAGGGGTTATAAGGGAGTCCAATAAGCGTGACCACCTATTGTATTTACTATGCACATGCATCCCCAAATACACATATTTATGCATTCAATGATAGATCTCGTGGTTTAAAGACGTTGAAACACATCTCTAGCCTAAAAAAAATTCTACGAAAATTGGAGGTACAGATGGCCCTAAAGAGTGCTTTGATACCACTTGTTATACTCTTGACCTCTTCGAGGGGGAAACCTCCAATAGAGCATATGTGAATTAAAATAAGACTTAATGATCTTTCCATTACTAAATAAGACTATTTATATCTTAATGACATCTAAAACCCTAACTACTAATGGTCCCTTGCATAACACAACTTAACCCCATTATTTATTAACTATGGTCCATTTACAACTAATTGTGATCCCTTTTAGATAATGCAGGTCAACCACTTACAATTTTTAATGCGAGATTTATTGACTCTTTAACTAACTATGACTTTGACTTGACCCCTTAGGGTTATTACATAAATAAAGGGGTTAGTTAGGGTTGGACCCTAGCATGCCCTCCCCCATTAAAATCATCTGTGTCCTCAAGGCTGGAGATGTAGAAACTGTTGAAGAATAATGGTTGGTTCTCAAGTCGCATTTTCTTGAGAGGTATCTTTCCACTTAATGACGACTTCCTTGATCATGTGGTCATAGAGATCTCTTTCACAAGTATCGAGGACTTGTTTTGGTCAGAGCCAAAAGTAAGCCTTCCTCATCCAATTTGGGTAGACTTTTTTGAACCCTACAATTGTTCCCCATTAGTTTCTTGAGGCATGGTAAATGGAAGACCATATGGATTTTCGAAGTAGGTGGAAAATATATTTTGTAAGAGACTGCTCGTATGCGCTGAAGTATTTGATAAGTCCCATAGAATTTTGGTGCTAATTTTTGGTAGCCCTTTTCTTTGAGATATTTTTCCTTATATGGTTGGAGTCACATGAATACGTGATTCCCTTCTTGAAATGAGCATTTGGAATGATGTTGGTCAACCTTTTGCGTCATTATGTTCTAAGTTTTATGTAGATTATCTTTGAGATGAGTGATCATTGTAGAACGTATCTGTAGGAGTTGATCAACTCCCTATACTTTAGAACATCTAGGTATATAAGAAACTGGGGAAGGTGGGAGTTGGCCATACACTGCCTCATATGGAGTCATCTTGGTGGCTTCATGATAGTTAGTATTATACAACCATTCACCTAAAGTTAGTGACTATACCCATTTATGTTGCTTGTTTGAAGTGAAGCATCTCAGATAGGTTTCCAAAACTTTGTTGACCACTTTTGTTTGACCATAGGTTTGGGGATGATAGGTGGTACTTAGTTGGATTTGCATGCCCTATTGCTTGAAAAATTCCTGCCAAAAATTTCTAGTGAAAATGGGGTCTTGATCACACCCAATGGAAGTCAACATACCGTGTGGTTTGAATATCTGGTCCAAGAAAACATGAGCCACCAAAGTGGGGGTAAATGGGTGTGGTAGATTGCAAAAATGATCATATTTGGAAAGTCTATCAACAACCACATTGATGGTTGATTTTGCTTCTTGACTTTGGGAGACCAGTGAAGAAATCCATGGAAACAACCATCTAGACAGAAGTAGGGAGTGGCAATGGTTGTAAGGTTCTTGGTAACTTGAATGTTTCTAATTTGTTGCATTGGCACACATCACATTCAACTACAAAAGAGAGAATGTCGTTCTAGATGCCAATCCAAAAGAAGGAACGACGTGCTCAAGGATAAGTATTCTAAAATCCTGAATGTCCTACCATCAGAGATGAGTGCAACTCGTCGAAGATGTAGGTTTTGAGGGTGGATGCCGAGGATAACACTAAATGATCCTTTTAGTAGATAGTCTCATCCCTCCAAGAGTAGTCTACTGAGGAATTAAGATATTCTCTTAGGTTATTAATGAGTTGGGATAGGGAGGGGTGGGAGAAACATTCATTGTAGGCATCTTCAATCCAATCTGTATGGGTAGACAGAGTGACAAAAGGGTGGTCTCCTCCACAAATTGGTGTGATAAGGCATTAGCTACTACATTGTCAAACCCCTTCTTGTAAATTATCTCATAATCACATCCCATAATTTTGGCAAGCCATTTATATTGTTGTGGTGATGATAGATGTTGCTCTAGAAAATATTTTAGGCTATGATGGTCCGTGCATATTTGGAAAGGTTGCCCCAATAAGTATGGTCACGAGGTGTCTATTACATGTAAGGTTGACCCTTATCTTTTCCATTGAGTTGATGACTGGTGAAAGCCAATGGTCTACCTTCCTGCATTAATATAGCGTCAATACCCGTACCAGAAGCATCACATTCAATCACAAAGGATTTGGTGAAGTCAAGTAAGGCCAATACGGGAGTGGAGAACATGGACTGTTTGAGAGCCAAGAAGGCCTGCTGAGTTGCATCAACCTAGAGAAATGAATTTTTCCTCAGAATATTAGTGAGGGATCTAGCAATGCATTCATAATTCTGGACAAATTTTCAATAGTAGCCAGTGGGAAGCAAGAATCCCCTCAAACTCTTCAAAGTTTTCTGTTAGGGATCAAACCTCACTCCTTCATGACCCACAATGTGCCCCAAATACTCTACTTCTTCCACTCTAAAGGAGCACTTGAATAATTTGACAAATAACTTGTGACCTTGGAGCAGTTGCAAGATCTAGTCTCCATGTTGAATATTTTTCTCCTAGGTTAAGTTGTAGATGAGAATGTCATCGAAGAAGACCAAGAAAAATTTTCAGAGATATGGTTTCAGAAGGTGGTTAATGAGGCTTTGAAAAGTAGATGGAGCATTACGGAGACCAAAGGGAATGACTAGGAATTCATAATGGCCTTCATGAGTTCGAAAAGTTATCTTGGGAATGTCTACTTCCTTCATGTGTATTTGGTGATAGCTTGAGCAAAGGTCTATCTTGGTAAAGAATTTAGCACCATGCAGTTCACCATGCAAATCATCAACAAGAGGAATAGAAAAATTTTCCTTGATAGTGAATTTTTTAAGAGCCTGAAATTTAGGACACATGCGCCATTCTCCATATTTCCATAGAACCATGACCACTAGGGATGAATAAGGGTTGATGATGAGACAGATAAGACTGACTTTGAGGAGTTCCTTGATGATTTTTTCAATTTAATTCTTTTGGGAAAAAGGATATCGATATGGGTGGATATTATGTGGTAGGGTACTCAGGACCAAAGGGATGCTATGATCATGCTCACTCCTAGAGAGTGGAAGCTTTTTAGGTTTTTCAAAGACCCACTGGTGGTGACTTAATACCTGTTACTTCTCAGGATGGATATGAGTATTAGTGGATTCAATGGCCTAGATGGCATTAAATTGGATGACTACTCCCTCATGGACCTATTTTAAAAGCTTCTCCATTTGATGTGAGCTAATGATAGTAGGATCACCTTTATGGAGCCCACTCGATGTATGAATTTGGTCATTATGCTTAATGCTCATATATAACTCCTCGAAATCCATTTTTATAGGGCCTAGTGTGTGAAGCCATTCAGCACCAAGGATAATGTCACAACTAGCCATTTCAATGGAAAACATGTGGGTATTTAGGTGGTATTCTCCCATATTAAGCTTAACATTTTGACAACGACCTTCACATTTCATGGCCCCCCCATAAGCGACGAGGACATGGAAATTAGATATTGCCCATACAAAGCAATGAACAACTTCTGCAACTGTCTTATGGTTAATCTTATTAGTGCTTCCACTATCAAGCAATACCACTACTAGACAACGTTTAATAAAGCCACATATTTTCAGAGTCTGAGGCAAAGAAATTCTAGTCAAGGCATGTAATGATATAAATAACTCATCTAGCATAGTTGTGGGATCATTGTCTATGTCGATTTGGGTTTCACTTGCTTCTTCCTTAGGGATCTCAAGGGATGGAGCTTCATCTACTGATTTATTATCAGTAGCATCAATTTGAAATAATTTTTGTTGCTTGCATTTATGTTTAGGGGAGTATGTGTCATCATAGTAGTAGAACTGTCCTTGTTTCCTTCTTTTGGCTATTTCTATCTATGACACCTTTTCAACCTTAAGTTTTTGGGTGTGTTGGGTGTGGGAATTGCGGTTAGGAAGACTCCTTCAACACTTAATTGTCAACCCGAGGGTTTCATCAAATTAGACATGAAGCACAGGAAATGCCGGAAATGATATGAACTTTTCCAAACTCTATTCCTACTTCCTTAATTGTAATCTTGCAAAACCAAAAAGAAAAGCTCATCTGGCAATTTACGCCAAAGATATTCTAGTGCTGGAATGTGAAAGAAAGTACTCTTGCAGGAAAATAAATGAAAGGAACTCTCAAACTTCTTGCAAAAAATATTGAATAATGAAAATTTAAATCTATGTTTAACTTTAGTACAGTTGTGTGCCAAGTTAATAATTGGATCCTTGAAGATATCTGACTTCTTATAGATCGTTCTCCCTGCACTAAGATATTATTCCTATACTTCTACAATGTGCTTGCAGTAGTACTAGAACACATTTTAGGTGTTAGCAGCATATTTTACACCTGTACTAAAGATTTATGTCTTCATGCAAGAGATCCAAGCTTCAGGACTAGAGCACTCTGTTCCTATATCAGGATATCGATTCTTATACCGGAACAGAGATTCTTGCACCAAGTTTTCCAATCCTTCTTATAAGAAAATAAAGAGTGTTAACTTAGGAAAAGAACTTGCAAAGGTGAAAATAAATTCAAAATAAATTCCTCAAACCAAAATATTCTTCAACCAATCTTAATATCTAAAATAAGAAGTAATTTCCAAAGTCAAAGCGCACTCTCCTTTAATCAAGGAACTTCTTCATGAAATCTAAAGCCTGGTCATCTAATTGTGACAACAGGCTTCAATCTTGTAATAGTTATTCACACGAACTGATATGCATTCATAACCTTCTCAACTGAGAAAGATTCTCTCTAAGAATAAGTACACATAAAGTCCGATCTTTCCTAAACAGCATGAAGTACAAGTATAAACTAGTGTGTCACAATGGCATTCAGTTTCAAATTATCAAAAGCATGTTTAGTTCGAGATATCAAGAACACTTCAGAATGAAAATCAAGCAGTATAAAATCGCATTAAGGCTCATCAATCATAAAGAATAAAATACTATTATTGTAATGAACCAAAGGAATCAATCCACGAAACTGTAAATGCACTAGTGCAGGAATGCGTGCTTGCATGATCCATGAAAAAGTGATATTAAACTTCAAAGAAAAGAAATCATAAAATTAAACTCAGTCAAGCATGCACACTATAGATTCGTCACATGGCGATAAAATTAGATCTAAACTTTGCAGAAGAATAAAAGCATCTATTTACATCATACTTTGCATTAAATGAAATTAACACACCTTAATTAGAAAAGAAGAACACGAGGGAAAATGAGTTGGGTTGGATGGGCCCTAGCCAACTAGCTCGTTTCTCTATTTAGGAAACATAAAGATTCAGCTTTTTAATCAATGCATCAACACATAATTGCAATGCAATAGAGAAATCATGACACAATTGCTTTTTATTAATAATCAACAAATGTACATCATGAGTTTGAATCTTGCCCAGAACAAGGGTGATACTAGCAAAATTACAGAAGAATGAAATTACAATATCCTTGCTATAGCTATCGCTCGCTACCATTTTCTATATGAATCCTATATTTTATACATTCGTTCAAGCTTGCAGCAGTGACCAAATTACATCAATTGTTCCAATCTGAGCCTTTTGACTATAACGAAATAACAATAACATTTCATACTAATCCCTTCGACTATAACAAAACGCTAATCTAAGTATTTGGCTGACGTCCCAATCTCCACTATAACCCTGAATTTTCTCTCCGCTCCAAGCCCAACTCGAGTTGATCGTTTTGGAACATAGTGTCCGCATGAGGTAGTGAATTGTCACAATAGTTAAGGATTCGCTAGCGGTGCAGGAATCCTACCTGCACTCGACCATGCTAATGAGATGATCAATACATTGCCTATCAAATAATTTAGGAAGAGAAATATTATTTTCAAAGATTATTAAAGGTACAAAAACTATGGAAATGATTAATTAAGAACATTCATAACCCTTAAACATGAAATACAAAGCTAGTGTACGAAAAGGCATGATTCTTGGACTACTGTAGGAATAGGGAGGTTTGCAAGGTTAAAACGAAGGTCTAAGGTTATGTTTTTGAAGGGAAAAGAGGTTAAAAATGAATCAATTTAGCCTACCAACATCCTCCCCTCAAGCTATTATGGGTCCTCACACAACCTTTATCAGTTGCAAATAAACCAAAATAGAAGATCCTCCCTTCAATTTTGAACTTGTATGTTGACCCCTGCTTTGATTGTCTTTTCCTTCCTACTTCGAGCCTTTTTGAGTTTCTTGGTCACCTTTTTAAGACGTTCATAACACTTTTAGGAAAAATATTTCTATATCTTAACTTGTCTTTTCTGCTCCTTCACCTCTCCTGCCAACTCTGTGTTTGCTCATTTTTTCACTATACTCTGCTCTTTGATGGCTTGGTTTAATACCTCCAAGTCATAAACATGTTGCTTGAGCTCTTCTATTTGAATGTTTAGATAGAGGATGGAGTTCTGCACTCCCAATTCCTCTGGCATAGACTTCTCGGCAATCAATTCCAGACATGTGCTATCATCATCAAGTTCAAGGTTATCCTGGCTACCTTTCAGTTCCTACATTGAAATATCATCAAGGGTTTCAACACTAGGAGTCTTAATGTGTTATGAAACCAGCTCAAGAAAAGATAGAAAGGATAGATCAATGCCTTAGAATTCAGCCTCTTCGAGGGGGCAACCTCCTTTACATTACATAAATGAAAAATTCTTGGATGATTCAA
>APFE031343426.1:68266-80658 GCA_000404065.3 Pinus taeda
TTCCTTGGCCTATACCTAGTGTTCAATGTGGACTGCCTTCGGCCATACTTTCCACCATTTCTAGACACATCCGACATTGCAGAACAGCTTACACCCACAGAATTAAATCCAGATTGCATGGAACAAGCTACAACTGATAAGATCATGGACAGACAGATCAAGAACACTCGCCAACAGAATATCCAACTGTATCGATTTGTTGAAGTAGGCCAACTCCTTCACCAGGGCAAGTGGCTCACCAGGGACCAAGTTCAGCAAAAGTTTCCTCATCTCATGGAGGAACTCAATGCAATGGGGACCATTGCTTCCTAAGGGGGGAGGAATCATCCAGGTGGATCTTGGTGGCCACCTGCCAATTCCACGTGGACCCCCACCATTTTTTCTTTCAGCATTTTCAGTTTCCTTAATTGTAGCACAACTTACTATTTTGAGTAGTTTTTCGGGTCCTGAACTTCCGGAGCCGTTTTGAGGCCCTAAACGACATTTTTTGGTAAATATGGGGGAAACATGGGTTCATGGATTGATGTTTCCCTTCCCAAAGTGGTAGTGCTCAAATAGATCTTTCTAACGAGCTATTGTACACGTCAAACGAAGATTGTATGCCAAAGTTACGACCCCGCGAAGTTGATGTACCAATTTACCCAAACTGGGCCCACAGTTTGGCGTTTCATCTTCTAGGGTTAGGTTTTGGAATGTTAGGATTAATTTGTTGCATTCCTGTATAATTCTGGATCAATCTAAGAAAACCAATAAGGACAAACAACCTTCAAACACAAAGACCTACATGTGCAAGTGTGAAGAAAAGGTAGATGATGGAGAAGGTTTTTATGATGGAAAAGGTAGATTCTTGCTCTGATTTTATCATCTTTCTCTTAACCCTGATGATGGATCCCATTTGGGATTCGAAACGTTGGTGTAAAAACTCCCTTACTGTGGATTCTCCGATCAATGACTCAAAAAGCACAAACCACAGATCTCTAAAATGGAGAATATGGTTACTTTACAAGAAAACTAAAAATTGGTAAGGGAAAATTCAAAGGTAAACTTCCATTGATATGTTTCGATTGTGGTGAGGTTTGGCATTTCGTAGCAAAATGTCTGAACATAAGTGATGGAAATTTAAAAGGAAAGAAAGGCTTTAAGGAATTCAACAAGCAAGGCAAGAAGAAAGGATTCAAAAGGAAGTTTCTCTCTAAAGAAGATAGCTCATCATCCAATGAAGACAGTGACAATGAAGAAGAAGCCAATGAGAGAGTATTGTTTATGTCCAAGCACAATAAACAAGAAGTATCAAACAACGAAGAAGAAGGATTGACCATAGAATAATTTTCTAGGGAATCAATCAAGCTTGTAAAAGAGTTGAAGGTTGAGAAGATCTGTGCCAATACTCTTGAAGAACAAGTTCAAGGTCTCAAAATTGAAGTTAAAGAACACAAATGTATTGAAGAGTCACTTCAAATGAAGTTGGGAGAAAGAAATCGAGAAAGGGAAGCATTAGGAGACGAAGTAGTCTCATTGCGTAAGGAAGTAAAGAAGGGAAACACTATCGAAAACTATGCCAACAGCTCAAGGGCGTTGGAAGAACTCATCAACAATCAACGATATTACAATGATAGAACTAGTGTCGGTTACAAAGAAGAAGAAGCAGGACCTTCTACAACAAAATACAATGAACCTATGAGATCTGTAGGCATGTAGACTTCATTGGACAAGATTCACAAGAACAACCTTGGAAGACAATTCCCCAATGAATTTTTCCATCCAGGTACCAACATATTTTTCATGGCTATTGTTATTCATGTGGAAAATTTGGTCATAAATATGTAGAATGCTACATGTACACTAGGAAACAATACAATTCCAGGAGATCTGTAAAATATGAACCTCCTAGAGCTCAACAAAAAATCAATAGATCTGAACATTTAAGAAATAATATTGAATGTTACAAATGTCGAAACTTTGGACACATAGCCAGAGATTACAGACTTGAAAATCCTCCAGAGGAATGTTTGAAGCCATAGAATGAAAGAACATGGAAGAAGAAGAAGATTGATAATTGTTCTCTCACTCTCAAGGCTCAAAACAACAAAGATGTGTGGTATGTTGATAGCAATTTCTCAACGCATATGACCGGAGATAGAAAGAAATTTATGTCTCTAAAAGAGAAGGAGGATGGAACTGTGTCCTTTTGAAATGATGGATCTTCAAATGTTATAGGATCAGGTACCATCAGTCTCAGAAGAAAAGATGCTCTAGACGAGAATGCTCTATTGGTTGAAAACATGAATCAAAATCTGCTCAGTGTTGGACAAATGTGTCATCAAGGACACACAATGCTATTCAACTCCACAAAATGTGAAATCAAGAAATGCAGGTATGGTAAAACTGTGGCTGCATGTTATAGCTCCAAATATCACTCTTGGTATTTTTGATGCTTGGTTTATGGCCAAGGGAAACTCCTCCTTCCAGACTTGGGCCAAATATCTAAAAAATAGTGTTTTACTCCCTGTATGTGACTTTGCCCTGTATTAAATGCATGTACATGCGGGTCAGTATATACCCAACTTTTGTATATGTGTTAAAACACTTAAAAATAAATAAATTTCCTTAACTATGGGCGGAGATCACGGGTTTTACCTCTTTATTACCTATTAGTGCCAGTGGCCCAACTGTTCCCAACTGATTCCAAACTAAAAAACTACTTTGGGATAAGCATAAAAAGACTTCAATGGGAAGGCCTTAAGGAGGAGATAAGAGATAGAATTACTTTGCTGAGATTATTCCCTGACCAAGTCTGAAGATCCATGTGCTTTAAGCGCTTCCCCCAGTTTAGGAAACCCTTGCTTCCTTGAGAGTTGAAATCCTAGTATTGGTCTTGGAAGGATCTTGTTGAAGACTGGGACCGGACGGACCTGGAGGACGGTTCCACTTGGAGTCGTAAAGAGGAAGACACAGTTGAACTCTTTCTTTGTTTATTATATTTATCTGCAATAAAAGATTGTCTTGTTCCTGATATCAACTTTGTTCATGCATCTGATGTTATTGTTATGGCTTATATATGAATGAATATTTCAATGTATAACTAACCATATATTTGTATGTTATAAAGTTGATTTCACTATAATGCTTTATCTATATACTGTTGTGCGTCTTTGAATTGGTTTGTACCCTGGCTGGAACTACTCGAATGAAGGACCCCTGGGTATGTACATCCTAGCATAGTTAGTTCATTTAAGCGTTTTTCCTGAGTTGAAAGCTTGTTTCTTGCCGTAGATTACTCCTGCTCTGCTAGGGTTCTGACCCAAAGCCCTAGGGGACTTTATCCCTTAACAGAATTGGCGACTCCACTGGGGACAACAATATTGTTGTTCCTAGTTTGGGTTATTTAGTGCCAATCAGGGGTCGGCTTTCAGTTTGCTTGCTGTGACTGTGTTGTCTGCTCCTGTAGGAAGTCAGGTTTCAAGTCTGATTCTTTTTATCAGGCCTCATTTTTTGTTTTTCTTACAAAATTTTATATACGCACCTTTGTCGGGTTACAGAAGTGTATACATGCTAGTTTCTCTGAACTAAAACCACATATACGCGGGTTTCTTTTGGCTGAAGCGCGTGTACACGCAACTGTGTAGAGACACAGTCACATATACATTTATTTTGCAAGATTTTTTCAAGTCTTTTTATCTAGAAAGATTTGTTTTCTGGTCTGTGTACTTCCTGAGTGGTCAGTTTCTACTTTCAGATTTTAGTTTTTCAATGAGCTTACTGTTTCGAGTTCTCTCCTGCTTTGAAGCATTTTTGGTCTTGGTTTGCTTTATAGAAAGTTTCATCATTTGTGTTTGAACACACAAGGCTTCTTATAGAAGTTCTTGATTGCTCTGGTCTTTCGGAGAAGAAGATTGTTTACAATATTTCTGTCAAACTTCATTTTTATGGTTTTCTTGCTTTGTGCCAAACTCCATTTTGTGGCCATTCACTTCTTGCTTTTCAAAAGTTTTTGTTGACAAGTTTGCAAGTGTGTCTTTCTTGATTTCTTGATAAGTGTCTCAAAGCTCTTTTTGCTGCTTTTCGATCGTTTAGTGCATCTTGAAACACCTATTTTGATAATTTTTCATTCGTTTTGAATTGACAACTTGCAAAATTTCCTTGTTGTTTGCTTACGGTCTTTGAGTCTTTGGTAGCATTTTGAGTGCTTTTGAAAAGTTGTTTTTGCTGTTTTGTGAAAAAGAAAAGTCCTTCAAAAAAATTGTTCTGCTTTCTTTTTCCATATTTGAGTTTGGTTTCTTTTGGTTTTTGAGAGTGATTTGGGATCTTTGTCATTAGTCCTTATTGTTTGGGAAAGATCTTGTGTTCAAAACTCATATTTCTTTTGAAAACATTTAAAGTTGGCTTATAAACAAATTGTTTTCATTTCTCTTAGAGTAATCTAGAATTTTGAATTATCATGTACACCTTGCATTAGGGTAGCTTTGCATCATTTGGAGCATCAAATAGTCTTCTTAGTTTTTATGAGTGTGAAGAAGTTGCTTTTCATCGAAGAACAAACAAGTGCATTGCATATAAGTTAGTTTTTCATTAATTTCTTTTGTGTCAATGAACACCATCAGTTTCACTTCCATATTGTCCCTTTGACTTAAAAAGAACAACTACTTAAAATCAAGCGCTAATAAAATAAAATAGAACTTTTTATATTGTCAATAAGAACACCAACAAGTTCTAGGTTATTTAGGGCCTTGGATTAGGTGAGAGGAGAGTAAACTCTCCAAGGCCACTCTAAACTATCAAAACATAGAAGCGTGAATAAAGAGTGAAAATCTAATAGTGTTAGGGAGACCGAGAAATCTCTGTGACTGGGAGTTAAGCACGAGGGTTTTTGAAGATAACAATGAGAGATACCCCCTCTCTTACTTGTCAGATCTTACCTCACGAATATTCCACCCGCTTCTGATATGAGTTGGTATCTTTAGTTGCCAATCCTAGGGATCTACACAGGTGGCTGCGGAGGGGAATCCCGTGGCACCTGAGGTTGACGTTGCATCACTTTCAGTGGTACTTCTGGAGGGCACCCTTGTGAAGCTAGGGGGCTTGCACCGGCAAAGGCTGGTTTTAGGAGGTTAGCGTAACTACCTTTGATACCTTCGCTAGTAGACCTGGGGCGTAATTACCCGAGTATATTTTCTAAAGGCCCTTATTTTTCACTTTCTTGTATTTTGGTGTCTGGTCCTCATCACCCGGAGCGGAAATACTTGGAAGTTGTTTGACTTCTAAATGCTTTAGGGACATTTTTAGTGTGTGTTCTGTGCTCCTAGTCATCCTAGCTTTCAATTTTCTTGAGTCTTTAAGTAGATCTTATTAAAAAATTCAAAGTGGTTGACCAATCACTTAGACGGTCCCGTAGACTTCGTGGGATTTCACCTACAAGTCCAGCTCCTTCTCCTAGAAGGTGTAGGAGCGATACTGCTAGTGGGTTTCACCCTGTGGTAGCCAACGCATTGAAGATTGATCCTCCATTTGGGGGCATTAGTGTACAAGATAGACCTAGTACTACTGTAGAGCTAGAGAGGAACAATCCAGTTCTTTCTTGAGTACTCTTCCAGTCGGAAGATAATATTGAGGTAGAAGAACTCTCAGAGTCTATTGCGGCTTTGAATTTTAATCTACCTTCTGATCATCTGGACGTATTGTTATATGTTGGGACTCCGACACATAGACCTTCAAGTCTAGGTCCACACACGCACATCCCTTCGATGACCACTGCTACAAGCATGGCATCCACCAAGAGTGCTCCAAGTATGCAAACTCCTATATCAGTTGAAAGGGGAGGAACTATTTCCATCCCTTCTACAACTTTATTTGGGTCTACTGCTAGCACATCCTTGTTTGGGTCTACTTCCATTCCATCTACAAGTGGAAATTCCCAAGCTAATGGATCCAGTTTTGGATTCTTCCCTTTTGGAATGCACTCTCAGGGTATTCCTTCAGCTTCGTTTAATGTATCATCAACCACCTCAACATCCATGATGAGTGGATCAACTTCTTTCAGGGTTTTCCTTTTGGGAGTGGTCATATACCACATTCCGATCTGATGGTAGGATCTATGCCTTTTCTTTCACGAGTCAAGGAAGCAATCCCTTTTAGGGTTGGAATAATCCTATGGTTAGTGGCACAAGAGCTAAGAATCCATTTTTTAGCCAACAAGGGAATAGGTCGTATTCCTCATTCAATTCATTTCAAAGTTTTCCACCCTTAGCTAGTGCTTAGAATCCTTACCAAGGGCTATCGGCTCCTTACAATAATTCGTTAGAGGGAAACTTCGTTGGTTACGGAGGTTTTTCAGCTGGAGTTGGTCAAACTCCGAGTTTTGCTGGACCACAAGGTTCACCTTTTGGTTCAGTAGTTTCTACCAATTACTTCGGGCAGCCTGGTGCCTTTCAAAATCCAGGCCATTCTTTTTAGAACTTTGGGAACCCTGCCCAATCTGGGTGGAATCCCCAAGGTCCGAGACTTCTGTTTCTGGCAATGCTTAATCTAACAGATCTAGCTAAGTTAACAAACGATCCAATCAGATACAATCTGGCTTGGCCTCTAGTCCCAACCAAACTTCCATCAGATTTTCCAAAATTCGAAGGGAAGAGTGGTGAAGACCTGGGCAACCATGTAACGACATTCCATTTATGGTGCTCATCGAACTCCCTCATCGACGATTCGATTAGGTTGAGACTATTTCAATGCACCTTAACTGGCAATGTGGCTAAGTGGTATATAGATTTGCGAGGAGGAACCTATACGTCTTTCATCGATTTGGCTAACATTTTCTTAAACCATTTTTTGTTGCCTGTCCGTTATGAAGCTAGAACTGAACTTTTGGCCAATTTTCATCAGGACACGACGAGTCATATTTCAGATCATATCTAGGAATGGAGACAGAGAAAGAGGCTCATTAAAACCAAGATTCCACCTGAATTCTGTCTCGAATGGTTTTTAAAATCATTGCAACCCAAGATCTCCAAGGATGTTTCTATGTATAGAGTTTGTTCCGAAGAGGAATCTATCTTTCAGGCCCAGTAGTTAGAATTGATTTATTCTCAATATGGGACTCTTCAAAAAATCTTGCCTGATGCTCCTAGATCTACGGTTGATGTAGCCAAACCAAACCTAGGCCTGCATGCTGACGATATTGTTGGATCGATTGATGTGAATGTGGTGAACCTTTTGAACCAATTGCAGCAGTTGCCTTTACAAACTGCTTCTTCCAATCAGGCTGCATCATCTAGTCCTTCACCTTCTCAACCTTCTTTTGTAAATGTCGTTCAGGCTTCTAACCCCAAATGAAATCAAAATTTCAAGGGGAAGAAGAAGGGATGAGGTAAAAAGAAGAATCAGGATGGGAAGGGTAATGGGAACAAACCTGACAATGGTGCTGGTGAGGGTGGAAAGCAGTCTAAGAAGAAAGTTAAGTTTCCATGCAAGTTATGCAGTGGAGAAAATTTGACTCATCTCTGCCCAAAAATTCAAGATGCTCAATGCTTGTTAGTGCAGCAAGGGATTTTTGGCTCTCAAGCTGTGTTAACCAACCATTTTCCCTAAGGGCAACAACTAGTTGCTGGCGCGAACTCAAATCGTGGTACCTCTACTAGGGGAAACTAGGAGGGGGACAATTCCTCAAATGTTTTCATGATGGGTTCTCATGTCAATGTGGCCACACGATCATGTGATTATGGTGAAGCTGAAACATCTAAGGATAAATATGCTCCTAGAACTATGGATCCACTTCATATTGAGTGACCCCCTGTTGAGTCTATACCTCGGATACCAAAAGGTTCCGCCAAGCATGCGACAATTAACCCTAATGCTAGGGTAGCCCAAAACTACTCCATTGTAGAAGATCTGGCTCAAAGTCCATGCGCTATGTTTGCTTTAGAGGTACTCCAGTTGTGTTGGGCTCAACGAAGTGCTTTGCTTTCAGCGATAGGGGCAGTTGATTGAAACAATTCTCTAGTGCTCACTTTTGACATGCTCAATGTCAAAAAGGGACTTCCTCATCATATGGCTTTTCAAATAAAGTATACTTACTGGAAAACTATTATTTTTCGAACAATTATAGATGAGGGATCTTCCACGTGTAATGTCTATGTCATGTTGGAAGGACATTGGATTGCCTTCAGTTGTTCCTTCACCCACTCTCTTGACAGCATTTGATGGGAATTCTCAGAGGCCACACGGGATTATCGCGACCTTTCCTATATGTGTTGGAGGAAAGGTTGTTAATATCAAAGTAGAAATCGTTGATGCTAACCTAGATTACAATCTCCTCTTAGGACATAATTGGGTTTATGAAATGGATGCCATAGTTTCGACTCTATTTCGTGTCATTTGTTTTCCTCATGAGGGGAAAATTGTTAAGGTTGATCAATTGGATTATTCTCCAGTTGATCCTCAAGCAACTTTGGATTCTACCATTCCCTTGGTGGATAACCCCTAACAACCTATCGAAAATCTAGGAGTTGGGATGTATTCTTCATTGATGGGTACATTTGATCTTCCTGCTCCTATCGCTAGAATCAATGTCATTTCATCTTCCAAAGAGTCTTCACAGGAAGAGTTCTTTTAGACTCATTATTTTTCAGACCCATGGACCTTGCCTTCACCTACGACCACATTAGATGAAGGAAAAGTTGGTGGAATAGCATTTCCTATGTCTACAACAAAGCTTAGATATCAGTCTATCGTTAACTCTGCAGACAACCATCCTACTCCCTTTTCAAAGGAGGAGTTAGATGGTGATGTGGCCCCAGCTTGGACCCTTGACTCTACTTCTACTATGGATTGCTTAGACACGGTTTTACCATATGAGGAAGCAATCTTAGAAGCAATGATGGGTGTATATCGACCTTGGGAAGATTTACACCATCGTTCATATTTCCTTCCCCCATCACAGGAAGTTGAGTCTAGGTTCTTCAATCTGCTTATTAGCGTTGTTTGTACGGTTTCAAACCCTTTGGCTCTAGCACATGTCCGTGCTAAAGGTAATATGTCGGTCATTTCAAAAGCCGTACAGATAAACATCTCTAGGAACCCTAATGTGATAGAAAATGTCCTCATCAGAGCCGAGTGTTCCCCTCAAGAAATTCAAATTTACACCGACCTCTTTAAAGAGTTTCGGGATGTATTCACTTGGTCTTATGAAGAAATGCCTGGTATTGATCTATCCATCATTCAACATGAGATGAAGATGTATGAAAATGCTAAGCCGATTCGTCAGAAGCTTTGACCGGTCAATCCTAGGAAAGCGGAAACTATTAAAGCTGAAGTAGAAAAGCTACTCAAGGTGGGTTTTATATACCATGTTCCCCTAATGGATTAGGTTTCTAATGCAGTCCCGGTTGATAAAAAGTAAGGAAAAATCCGTATATGTATTGATTTTAGGGATTCAAACAAAGATTGTTCGAAAGATAATTACCCCACACCATTGATTGATAAGATAATTGATGAATGTGCGGGTAATGAGATTTTCTCCTTCATGGACGGATTCTCTGGTTATAATCAGATCTCTATCCATCCTGAAGACCAGCATAACACAACTTTTATATGTCCCTGGGGTACCTTTGCGTACAAAAAGATGCCTTTTGGTCTTAAAAATGTTGGAGCTACCTTCCAGTGGGCCATGTCATACGCTTTCCATGACATCAAGCACATCATCAAAGCATACTTGGATGATTTAGCTACTCGTTCTCGAAAGAGAATCAATCATCCTTGTCACCTTCTATTAGTTTTTGAGAGATGTCATTTTTACAAGATCTGGTTGAATCCAAATAAGTGCATTTTCACGGTTACATCTGGTTGATTATTAGGGTTCATTGTGTCAACTGAATGGATATGAGTTGATCCCTTCAAGGTGGATGCAATAGTTCAGTTGCCACCCTCGTCTTCTATCCGACAACTTCAAAGTCTTCAAGGGAAGGCAAATTTCTTAAGACGGTTTATAGAAAATTATGCTGAGATAACTAAAGGATTTATGTGTTTGCTGAGGAAAGGAGTTCCATTTGTATGGGACGACTTTACGCCACGATCTTTTGATGCCTTGAAGCAGGCATTAATCTCTGCCCTGCTTTTGATTCCACCATATTATGGTAGAGATTTCCTTTTATATCTTGTAGCCGCAGAATCAACCATAGGTATGGTTCTCGTTTAGGAAGATGATGCTCTCGCAGAGCATGTGATTTAATATTTAAGTCGAGGCTTGGTAGGCCCTGAACTATGCTATTCTCTGGTTGAGAAATTAGCCTTGGCAGCTGTTTATGCTGTCTAGCAGCTTCGCCATTATATTTTGCTATGCAAAACATTTGTCTTAGCAGTGGTCAATCCTTTCCAATTTTTCCTTTGTAGGCAAGTGATTGGGGGCAAATACAATCGATGGATTGTTATTTTACAAGAATTTGATCTCGATTTTTTGTCGGTTAAGTCTAAGAAATCATTGGTTTTTGTGGAGTTAATTTCCGAGCTGCCTTATGGAGAAGATACTATTTATGAAGAGATTTTTCCTGACAAATATCTATTCCTCATCTCTTCACAAGACCCTTGGTATGGAGATATCATCATCTATCTCCAGAATTTGAAGTTTCCCCCTGCTTTCTCTAAGGATGAACGTCGAAAGTTACATCACCTGGCTAAGAACTATGTCATCATTGGTGATACATTATATCACTCAGGGGTTGATTCAATCCTTAAGCATTGTTTAACCTTAGAGGAAGTAGAGTTCGTGCTTAATGATTGCCACAGTGGAGCTTGTGGTGGTCATCTTTCATGGCTTGCTATAGCCTAGAAAATCTTGCACGTCAGCTACTTTTGGCCTTCACTTTTCAAAGATTGTGTTGAAGCGATCAAGCATTGCCACCCTTGTCAAGTCTATACTTGGAAGATGTGCATGCATCCAGCTCCTCTTTTCCCTCTTGTCACTGTCGTTCCTTTTACAAAGTGGGGTATTGACTTTACTACTTGTAATCTACCTTCAGCAGCGAATCAGAAGTACATTATAGTGGCCGTAGACTATTTCACGAAGTGGGCTAAGGCCATGCCCACTTATAAAAATGATAGTGAAACAACGGCAATGTTCCTCTTCAATCAAATTATATCATAGTTTGGTATCCCGAGAGAGCTTGTTACTGACCATGGCAGTCATTTCCATAACCAACTGATGTCCGAATTGGCTCTTAAATTGGGTTTTCGGTAGGAGCATTTGTCTTTGTATTATCCTCAGGCCAATGGATAGGTCGAGGCTGTGAATAAATCCCTCAAGACGATCCTACAAAAGACAATTGATAAAAATCACTCCAATTGGCATCTCATGTTGTATCCGGGTCTTTGGGCATACCGAACCTTGGTAAAGATTGCCATAGTTTTACACCTTTTCAGTTGGTTTACGGGTTGGAATCTATTTTTCCCATTGAGTGTGAAATTCCATCCCTTAAATTGGCTGTTGAGTTCCTTCCAGAGACCTCTAGTCTCGAGGAACACTCCTTCATTTGGAACATCTTGATGAGCAGCGTCGAGATGCCGCCATAATAAATAAGGCTCATAAGAAAAGGGTTAAAACTCATACGACAAAGTTGTCCATCCTCGAATCTTTTCTGAAGGAAACCTTGTCCTGGTCTATGACCAAGATAACGACGCCTTGGGGGCAGGAAAATTCAAGTCTGTGTGGTATGGTCCCTTTATAGTAAAAGGAGTTTTAAAGAAAGGGGCTTATGAGTTAGTCGATTTTGAAGGGAACAAGTTGGCAGAGCCCTAAAACGGGCTCTACCTCAAGAAGTACTTTTCTTAGTTTCTGGCCAAGCAATGGCTTCTTTGTATATTTTATATTTTTGTACATATCTTATCTGGAGTTTTTTGTGATATTGACACTTTTTGATCTACTTTGGCAGGTGTTGATGGATGAATTGGTCTATTTCGGATTAACCGATGGTGCTAGTCGGCACACTCGGAACCTCGCTTCCACAACTTGGGTGATTTATTATCCAACTGGTCAGTTGATGGTGTCAAGGGGAGTATCTATTGGTCCTACGTCAAATAATATGGCCGAGTATACTACCATCATTAATTTACTATCTGAAGCTATTTATTACGGAATTGATTCATTGGTAGTGTATCTTGATTCATAATTGGTAGTGTCACAATTAAATAACATTTATTGGGTTCAGGATCCTTGTTTATATCGCCTTTGAGAGTGAGGGTGTTGCAAAGATCATTTGTTTATATTATTTATTTTCACATTCCATGATCTAACAATTCATTAGTGGATTCTATCGCTAATGAAGCTTTAGATTTGCACATCATTCATTTATAAAGATAAAAATAAACATCAAAAATTCGGAATTGTATATATGCATATACATCTATAT
>APFE031343434.1:15428-93061 GCA_000404065.3 Pinus taeda
AGAAAACCAGAAGGAAAATACAGCAGTCAACAAGGATCTACAGCCACACTCAATTCAGGCAGAGACCCAGCAAAATCAGGCGGAAATGACAAGCGTGGATCAAAGCATGGGAGGCACCAAACGGCAGCATCACTCAAATACTTCAGATTCAGACAAAGAAACAGGGCAGCAGAATGTAACAACACAGTTAGTCCTTGTTTCGACCGAGCCCACTGTGGGAGAGTGGCGCAAGGTTGAGAAGAAAAAGGGGCGAAAAACCTGAAGCGTGAGTTTTACTCACTGCCGGAAGTCAGGCTTTTTTCCCCCCTCATTCTTTCTCTTCTTCTCTTCTCCTTCTTATTCTTTGTGCACGTTAGTTTCCTAACGCTGTGAGCCCATGTGGCAGCATACTGAATGCTTCATTGCATCTGCTAGTGTAACTTTTCATTAATTCATTAATAAAAAGTTACCGCTTTTTTCCTTGGAAAAAAATGTCATGGCATCTTCTTTCTAAATTTTGCATTAGAGACCTTTTAGTTAATACCCTTTTGACTTCCAGAATAGTCCATGTTCTGCCTTCAATGCTAAGTTCTTCAAGCTGGTACTTATTCTTGTTATTCAAAAAATTTATGAGCCTGATGGCTTCCTTAGACATCTTTCCTAATTCTGCTCTTGTCCTTTGAATCTCTTCTCAGGCTTCCTTTACCAAATCAATCTGCTCAAAAATTATTTGTATTGATGGCTAAACATCATTTATTGACTGAGTGATGTTGGTCCATAGAATCTTCTTAATGTCTATCAGAGGCTTGTCAAATGTGAGATCTTTTTCTAGTGATTTCACCTTTTGTTCTAATCCCATGATTTCCCTCACCTTTTCTGAAAAATTTATCTTTGAAGATCATATCTTTGTTCTAAGATAACATATTGTTCTTTTACCTTTTTCAGCTCTGAAACTTGCAGTTTCATCTCTTCCATTGATTTTATTAGCTCCTATGTATTTAGATTTTAAATCCCTGCCGGTGTTGTTCTTGTTCCTATACCTGCATCTGTGGTTGGACCTGTGACTACCTCAGTTGTAGCTGCTGGAATATTTGGTGCCATAGTTGTTCCAAGGGTTGAAGGGACTGCAGTTGAGACTACTGGTATCACATTGGGAGGCTAAGAGGTCGACTCTCCCTGCTTGTCCTTCAATGATTTTTCTAGTTCTTATTCAGTCTCATTTAGTCTTTCATTAAGTTTTAAGACTAAATCCATTAACTCTTCTTCAGACCTTTGCTTTATGATCTCAGTAGTCTGTGGATGTCTTGAAGGAGGAAACTTTAGCTTCTTTCTTAAGGCAGCTTTCATCTTTCTTTTTAATTAAGGCTTATGTAGCCTTCACATCTTGAGGATCATGGCGCAACCCAATGATTAATTCTTCTAAAGATTTTATTCTATTGTTTTTAGCCTGTGAGGAGGCTTTCTCTAGTTGTAATTAGGTAGTTATATTATTCAAGGAAATTTCTAGTCTTTGGGCCATCATGGCCTTACCAATCAATGTAGAATAGATCATCTCTCCTGTTTATTAGTGCAACTCAATTTGGTCCAAAGGATGAATTTCCTTTGCCATGACCTCAAAATTGGTTCTGAGATAGTCTGCTGCTGATTGAGGCTGTTGCACTTTAGGTTTGAAATAACTCATTATCATTTTACCTTCTTTGATTTCATAGGCTGACATAAATCTTTTTGATTAGTGGGAGCCATTTTGGAATATTGATTGTAACCTTGGAGCCTTAATGGATAATTTTTGGCTTTTATTTCTATAAACTTCTTTTTGATATCTAAAGTGTCTTTTCCTAGTGGCATAAATGATGATACTTCTCTAGCTCCTGTCTCTGTGAGCTAGTAGACGTCCCACCTATTGGGAAAGTTTGATGACTAGCTACACCTTCTTTTCTTTGACTATCAGTAGTCTCTTCAAAAAATTCTTCCTATGAATGAGGATTTAGCCTTTGCCTTTTGGCACTAGGCTGTTTTGAGGGTCCACTGGCAAGGGTAGCTAATTCCCTGTCTCTCTTTTTATTCCTTTCCTCATTCAGAGGAGTTTGCAAAATTGGGGGTTCTCCCTCATTGCCTTGAGTTGGACGAGTGTGCATTTTGGCCTATTCCTTAGAAGTTTCAGGATGTTTAGAAATTGTAGATCGCTTCGTGGCTTGAGTGCTAGTCTCTGGTCCCTTTCCCTTGGATGTTCCTGTAACTGGTGTGTTGGTATCCTGTGAGTGCTGCTAAGATGTTTCAGCTGTAGAGGCACTAATCCTTGACCTTTGAGAAGACTCAAATCGTACCTACCCAAAAGAATCCAGGTCAAGTGTTTTCTCGAGATCCCTCATAATATTTTCTACATTGACCTGTTCATTATCAGTTTCTACTAGGGTCCCTTCCCTCTATTCATCCATATTGGCAAATTTTTCAATCTCTAGGATTCTATGGTGTATGTATGGTGACAACCTGTGCTTTATTCTTCTATCACAGATAAAGCTATGAGGGTCATATGGCACCCACCCAAAATTTTTGTGTAACTTAAGGTGATCTTCTAGAATTCTCTCTGCTTCTCTCCATGCTTCCCTAGTGTTGTAGACAAAAGGGCCTAATTGATTCTTGGTTTTGACTTGAGCTTTCTTTTTGGCTTTATAAAAATGGACCAAGTCCGAATTTATCATTTGTCTAAAATATTCCAATGCAAATAGTCTTATTGGGACATATTTCGGTAACTTGAAAGGGCAGAGCTCACACCCATATATCCTGATTTCTGTATGGTTCTTGTATATATACCAATCACCTATTCTGTACTTCTTGGAGAGCTATAGGATCCTCTTAATGTCACCACTGATCCTGCGAGGGGAAATCTCTGTCAATAAGGTAGCTGCTAGATGAACAAACTGATCAATGAACTCATTATAGGAGTAAGGGGAATCAAAGGATTCATGGAAGATGGAACTCCAAAAGATAACAGACCTTGGATTGCCTTTGGTATCAAGTTTCAAGACAGGGAAAGGGAATTTTTCTGACTGAGAATACAACATGAGATGATATATGAAGGTAGTGTACTTGAAAACTCTTTCATTTTCCAGTCTCAGGAACTGGTCATGAATCTTATAAGCAATATAGGAGGCATAATAATATTTAATAGTAGGGGGCTATCCAAGAGTAAAAATTGACAACAACACTAGGGTTAACTCATCAACACACTCACTAGTGTTGAATCCCATAACTAAAGATATCATATCAATGAGTCTTCCCATATCTGTGAAGGAAGTTTGTAGATAAGGAGGTGGACCCTTGGGCTGATGTTTATGTAACATGAAGGTCTGACAGAGGCGATTAATTTCTGATTGAGATAATTTAGTTGATTTCTCAAGTAAATCTTCAATGGAAATGGGAGTGAAAGCTTGACTGGAGTGAAATTGCAACATTTCATTTATGGATTCAGCAGTTATTGGGAAGAGGACCGTTTAGCTGGGAGACATAACTACTCTGCGGTTAGGGTCCTAATTGGCATGGCATTGATGAATTATATCAGGGAAAACATGGACTGAGGGGAGAAATTACCTGGGAAGATTGGATTCCCACAGTCCCAGGACATCAAAGCCATTCAGGTAATTGTCTCTGCTTTCGCAAAAAACTTTGAGGTGATTTTTATCAGTGGCAAGGTCTTTTATTTGGAAGTCCTGGTCTGCCAAAAGTAGGTAGTCCAAATATTTATGAGGGGCATTTATAGGTGCAACATTCAAAGCCATTGGGGTTTCCATTTCTAGTTCTTCTGGATTCAGAAAGGGAATTTTAGGTTTTCTTTGAAAAATGGACAAAACAGAGGGTCTAGGAACTTATATGATGAAAACAAAGATTGAATTGTAATGAATTTGGGTCTTTTTCTGTCAAATTAAAGTGGAAAACAATAACTTGCAGGGTTTTGTTTGGAATTTCGATAAATACCTGTGTTCGGGGGATGAACAATGAAATTCAGGTACTAGTTGTGGCTAAAAATGCTCTGTGTTGTGTCAGCTGCAAGTTTTGAGCAGGTTGGCAGTTGAAAACTTTGAACTTAGTGACCTCGATGTCCTTTTACATGGAAGCATAGGTTTGCAGTACGAAGCAGTGAAAATGGATTGTTTGTTTTATAACAAAGTTAAGAGTTGGTGGGGTTTTTGGTTTTCGGATGAATGATGTCAGCAGCGAGTGATATGACATTTTTTTCGTATGCGGGAAGGCAGTAAGTGGTTTCATATCGCACCGCTTTTGGGGATGGGCGGTAATGGAGCTCGGGTCAACGATTCCATATATCTTTGAAAGCATGGCGGAGGCGCTGTGCAAAAATTTCTTTATGATAGTGCGCTAACGCGCAGTCACAAAGGGTCGCATGATATTTATGATAGCCATCAGATCTTGAGGATCTGATCGGACAGTTGACGGGAGGTGCGATATGAGGGAGTTTAACAGGGTGGGCCCGATATGATTAAGGGTTAATTAAATCGTATCGGGAGTGGCAGGATAGGTCAAGGAAGGTTATTAATTAACCGTAAGGGTTAATTAATCCCATATTTATGCGGCAGGGGATTAAGGGTTGTTAATTAGTTACTAATTAACTAATTAATCCTGATTAAGAATGTTTTATGGTTATAATTATCCAGGGTGGGATATATAATAATTCGGGTTTTATATATATATATATTAATATATATATATATACATAATATGGAAAGGGTAAACGTTATAAGGGATTTATATAATATAAGTTAAAAATTAATATGATAATGAAATGTAAAAGCACTAAGTGTAAAAACATTTGATGGTTGTATTTAACTTAGGCTTAAGTGGAAAAAGGGTTTTTATGAGAAATTATGTTATTTTCCTAAGTAAAATAGGATTTACTTAGGAAATATTTATGAAGGTGAATGAATGATTTATGAATGGTTTTAAGTATTTAGGCTTTTAAATTATTGGGCCAAGGGTTCGGTCCCACCAAAAGTCAGAGAAATGCTCTGAGCCCCTCCAATTCAGCAAATACCTTAGTACTTAGGGGAAATTAGTGAATAATTAGGGAAAATGAGAAGGGGAGTTAATTATTGTGACTTTGCTTTGTTTGAGATATTTTCAAATATACTGTACGCGTTGGCCTTGTGATGAAAGTAAAAGATTAACACATTTAGAAACATCATTCATCACATATGATTCTACGACATCAACTACCTACCCTACCTACTTTAACCTATCATTTTTTCTTCTTTATTAGGGTGCACTTAGACTGGAAAACCCTTATAAAATCTTCTTTTTCTTTTACATGGCAAAGCCTATCTATGCTTGCACTTATTACATCTAAGGGCTCAGATTAAACTATTGAGCTCCTTTTATTTACTCTACCTATCTACTTATTTGCCAAGATTACACTGTTTGGTGATATATTTATTCTCTATTTCTATAACAAAAAATTGAAAAATGAATTAGCCAATTTTAAACAGTTTAACTATTCATGAATTGTGGCATAAGTGACAAGCTGCACACAATTGTTTATTACACAAAGTGAAAAAGTATTGGCATTTAGACTTGCACACTTTCCTGGTCTATCTTTTGTTTGGGGTTCATTTTATTTTTATTTTTTGACCATATTTTATTTCTTTTTACCCTTTGATTTTTCTTTTGGGGTATATCCTCTTTACATTTTTTAAATTTTTTGATTTTTTTAAAATATAGAAAAACTTTGCAACAAGAAAAGGTATGAACATATTACATAGCTCATCAAGTCAATCATGACATATGTCACCTATTGGTATAGGGGCATAACAATGGCTCCATTTGGGGATGCCTTTTCTTGGTGGAAAGTCAAGAATAGTAGATCAGAAGGCCTCTGAATGACTTTGATTGTGTTTTGCAATCTGCTTTTTCTTGCTAATTTATTATATATATGACAATGATACATATGAAACTTAGGGCCTTCTCTTTGGGCTTCAATCTCAAAATTTACTATCCAATCAAAACTGTGACATTACAAAGGATATAGTATGTACATATTAATTATTAGGGTAAATTCTAATAAGTAGGATTAATGTTTTAACATTCGACCATTGTATGGTCCTTCTTTTGCTTCTGTTCCATCCAAGTTTTTCAAATAATATGTATTGTTTCCTTGTAGGGCATAAATGATATATGGTCCTTTCCATAGGAAGTCAAACTTCCCATGCTTCACTTTATCCTCTCTTCTGGAATCCCATCTTAGTACTTTGTCTCCAGGGTAGAAATCTTCTGCCTTAGTTCTTCTATCAAATATTTTATTGAGCTTTTCCTACCATATTTGGGATCTTTGGTATACCTCCTCTCTAGTATGCTGTAAATTGATAGTCTGATTTATCCTCTTTTGGATATCATTAGATTCCACTTGAGCTTCTTGGAGTAATTTCATAACAAGAACTCCTAATGATGAAGGAAATACAGCCTCCATACCATAAACTAACTCATAAGGACTAGTGCCAATAGATTTTTTGGTGGTGAGCCTATTTGCCCACAGTGCATTTATTAGTTTCTTATGCTAAGTCTTTTTATTTTCTTCCAACAATTTTTTAATAATATTAATGAGGCTCTTGTTGGAAAATTCAGCTAAACCATTTCCTTGAGGGTAATAGGCAGTAGAATGGCCTAGGGTAATGTGGTACTTGTTGCAGAAATTGATTATCTTTCTTGATTTAAAAGCTGCAGCATTATCAGTTATGATTTTGGTGGGGCAGCCAAACCTGGACAATATATTGGTTTCTAGGAAACCTATGATTACAATGTCATTGGCCTATCTGGAGGGGATAGCCTCTATCCATTTGGTAAAATAATCAGTGGCAGTGAGTATCCATTTATGCTCGCCAAAGGAGGGAGGATGGATTTCTCCAATGAAGTGAAAACCCCATTGTTGGAAGGGTTTCTCAGTAGAGATAGATTTTAGGGGTAAATGTAATAGTTTTCTCTGCCCTAAAAAATTTGGCATTTATGGCAAGAGGTAGCAAATTTCTTCACATCACCAAACAAGGTTGGCCAATAAAATCTAGCCCTTAAGATCTTATCTGCAGTTGATTTCCAGTAAAGGTGTCCACCACAACAACCTGTATGAAATTCTTAAAGAGCCTTGTCAGCCTCGTGTTTTAATAAACAATTCAATAAGATCCCTTCATGATTTTTCCAAAAAAGAGCATTATCTAAAATACAAAACTTTAAAGCTTTCATCTTTAAAAACCTATTTTTTGTTCTAGACAACCCTAGAGGAGCCTGTAGGTTTTGTAACACATAGATTATATCAACATACCAAGGTGAGTCTAAAAAGGCCTTGCTGATTTGTGGAGTCACCATCTCTTGTTCGTCATCTAGTTCATTTATATCCCGGGCTTGACAATTTGTTTCTGCCATGAGTTTGGCCAATCCCTATCCTTTTATCAATTTGGTAGGTTTTATTTCAATATCATACTCTAAAATGGTAGCAATCCATTTGCCCATTTTGCCCTCAATTCCATCCTGAGTTAGGATGTCCTTGACAATAGCATTTGGTACATAAGCTATCACATGAGAATAGAATATGTAAACTCTGAAGTCTTTAATTGCATTAACAAGTGCAAAAACTTGTTTTTCCATGATCTTGTATTTCAGTGATGCATCTCTGAGTGCTTTACTAAAAAAAGCTATAGGTTTTTCACATCCTTGATTGTCCTTTTGTAATAAAATAGAAGTTATAGTGTGCTCTGAGGTAAAAGAAAAAATTATGAAATCTCTATCAAATTGGGGACTTGTAAGGACTGGTGTTTTGGTTACAGCCGTTTTAATTTCTTCAAATGCTTGTTTGGCTTCTACTGTCCATTTGATACTTGAATCATTTTTTAACATGTTATTAAGTAACCTAATTAGTTCAGCTAAGTTAGATATGAATCTTCTAAAAAAAATTATCTTTCCTAAAAAAGCTTGAAGTTCTTTGATACTTCTAGGATGAGGTATCTGTAAAATTGCTTCTATTCTAGCAGGGTCAATTCGAATGCCATCCTTTGAAATTATATGACCTAAGAGTTTACCTTCTTCCAGGCTAAACAATAATTTCTTTGGATTTAAAGAAATGCCTTATTTTCTGCATTTTAAGAATACTTGTCTGAGATGCTCCAAATGTTGCTGATCTGATTTAGAAAAAATAGCTAGGTCATCCAGATATATAACAAGAAAATAATGAATTTCATTAGAAAATGCAATTTCGATTTCCCTTTGGAAGGTTGCTCACGCGTTCTTAAGCCCAAATGGCATCTTAATATACATAAATGTGCCCAATGGTGTGTTAAAGGAAGCTTTTTCTTGGTCATCAGGATGAACTAGAATCTAGTTATACCCTGAAAATCCATCTAACAAAGAAATTCTAGAAGAAACTACTACCCTTTGAAAAATATGGTCCATCTTAGGTAAAGGGTAATTATCCTTCAGAGAAACCCTATTCACATTTCTCAGATCTACACATAATCTGATTTCCCCAATTTTCTTCCTAGTCGGTACTAAGTTTGATATCCACTCTGAAAATCTTATAAGTGCAATTATCCTTGCCTCATACATATGTTTAATTTATTTTTCAATCAGTGGTAGTAATACAAGGTTGATTCTTCTGAGTTTTTGTTTGAATGGTTTCTGGTCTTCCTTCAAAAGTATTGTATGTTGAATTATAGAGGTGTCATATGATTTCAAATCCTCATAATTCCAGGAAAAGACATCCTAGAATTCTCTCATGAGTTCAACATATTTTAACTTTTGGTCAGGAGGTAAGGACTTTGATATTTTTCATTTTTTGGTTTTCTTCTGTCTCTAAGTTATATTCTTCAATGTCTACTTTTAGTGGTTCCATCTTTGGCTTCTTTGGAATGTCATTGGAATCAAAGAGGTCTTCTAGAGGAGTTAATACTTTAGGTGGGTGATTGTATTTTTAAGTCAATAACCTCTGTTTCTTATTCAACTATCTCATCCAGGTCCATCTGTTTTAGATCTTTAACTTCTTGCTTGGTGAAAGTTGTGGGATGAAGCATTTGAATTGAACTTTCGTATACAATGTTGGCATCTACCTCATCTATTCTTTTAGTGTTACTGTTTGTATCAACATCAATGTAACTGTGAGAAAATTCTTTGTCTAAAGTTAGAAAGTTATTAATTTGTTCATCACTTTCGAAAACTTGCCAATTCTTCAGATTGTCAGGGATAGCTGGCCTATGCCTAATTTCAGTAGTGAATTGATGATTAGGTTCAAAAGGTAATTTACAGGTGCTGGTAAACATGGCCAGACTCTTAGCATGTAAGTTGTGTTTCTTAGGTACTACAGCAAGCTTAGTTTCCAAAAAAGTATCAAGAATCTCTATAACTATTCCTCTGTATTATCCTAATCTAGGATGTCTAGTCAAGTACTTCCCTTTGATCTCTTTAATGATTAATTCTGAATCTCCTATGACAGATACCCTAATTGCTCCTAATCTTTTTACAAGTTTAAGTCCTAGCAAAAGAGCTTCATACTCTACCATATTATTGGTGCACTTAAAGTTTAATCTGTAGGCATGGCCTTCAGCATGGTCGTTTTCTAAGTTGTGCACCCAAACTCCTGCCCCCGCCCCTAACTTGTTGACTGAACCATCGAATTCTAAGTACCAAAGAATTTCATGCACATAATCAGTGTCAGGGGTTGTGGGAATTTGTTTAGCAGGGGGATTTAGTTTTTTTTTTTCATCTGATTTTTCTTTGTTGTCCAAATTATCATTGGCATCTAAGATTTCATGAATCTAAACACTTGTTTTTCCTTTTTTAATTTCTTTTAGTTATGCTGCTAAAACTTGTTCATTGTTGTCAGGATTGGTTTCGGCATTGTACAAAATGAATGAATCCATATCAGAATGTACTGAGTATATAGGGAAATTTTTTGGTTTTTCCTGACTACTTACTACATATTTTATTAATGTCTCTCTGTATAGCTTCTTAGGTTGGCTGAAAACAAAGATAGTAGTATAAGACATGTCTAATTGAAGTGATCCCTAAAGCTTAGCACCCTAGGACCTGGATAATAACATTCCATATTTTGGAGGTATATTTGCTACTACTATATCCATTATGATTGTTTTGGCAGAGTATTGAACTAAAGAAACACACGAGTCTTTTATTAATCCTAAACATCTCACTTGACTTGAATCAAAAGAAAAGAGATATTTATATGGCCTAGTGATGTCAAGATCTAATTTCTCCATTACTAACTTGGGCATTAGGTTGTGAGATGCCCCAGAATCAAACATAGAATTGTGAAGGATTTTATCTGAATATTCAAGCTCACATAGAAGGGAGGAACACTTCCTTCTAAATGTTTCCCATTTACTTTAGGGCCAAATATCAATTCTAGTTAGTCATCAAAAACATTAACATAATCTTCAATTCCAGTGATGTTCAGTGACTTGTTGATTTGACTTCGGTAGGCATCATGTTTAGCTAATTCTGATAATGGAACAACAATATTTAGCTTTCCTACTTCAGTTTCCAGATTGAAAGGTTTTTCTGTTTGGTCTTTGGTGTTTCGAACAGTGGGATTCTCTTTGCTTTCTATATTTTCAGTTTTCTTCTTCTTTTCAAGAGTAGGGTTATGTTTAGCAGTTTCTCCTAAATCAACTTTTGGGGGTTCTTCCACATTTCCTTTGGAAGGAGGAGGAGTGGAGGAATGTCTATTATTTTGTTGACTGTCAGAAACATCTTCCATTATAGGGTTACATGGGTTATTATTTGATCTAGACAAAATTTGTACATGTGGAGGGACTGCTTTGCCTTTGATAGGCTATTTTGGAGCTTTTTGTTTGTTGCTTTCAGGAACATCAATTCTTCTACTGCTTAAGTTATACTGCTTGTGCACTTCATAGATAGTTGTGCCATATCCCTCCCTGAAGTCAAACGATTCTCCTGACTGAGTTTGAAATTGTTTGAGAATGTGGGCCTCTTGATTATCTCGAGTTAGGAAAACTTCTCCTTCATTGTTAAGTCCCATTAGATTTATCTAAGTGTCTTCTGGTGGATCTTCGAAGGTGGAAGCTTCTACATAATTTTCCTGGAAATGGGGTCTAATGTTTTGATTTGGGCCAGTCTTTCTAGGGTTCTCGTTTTGGTTTTTGCGGAAATTCGGATTTCTCCCTGTATTGGATGGTTGACCATCCCAAGGATATTTTCTTTCTATTGTTTCCACTCTATATCCTAGTCTTTCCATCTCTATGAGTATAGCATCCTGTTTCTGTTCAATAGGTGAGGCTTCTTCTTTCAGTGGTATCCTTCTTTCACTTCTAACTTTGGCACGTTTAGACATCAAGTTAGCTTCCACACTGACAGCTATACTTTGAATCTCTTCTAAAGTTCTAGGAGCTCTTTCCCTTAGCTGAAAATCCATATACGAATCAAATCCATCTAGGAATTTAATTAGGGAAAAATCAGGTGGGGGTTTGAGGTTTTGAGGAACGACATTGTAAACAGTATTGAACCTAGTGCAGTAATCTTGCACAGTTTCTTGCGTCCCTCTCTTGAGATTTTCATACTCGGATAAGTTCTGCAGAGGATCTTTCTTTTTCTCCCAATGATTCAAGAATTGTGTATAAAGGGTTTCCAGGCTATCTATGGTGTTTTCTCTTAGAGCCCTAAACCAGGTTCTGACTTCACCAGTTAGACTTTGAACAAATATCCTCATTCTTACATCATCAGTATCAATCTCATATATTTAAAAGTACTCAGTCATTTTTTTGGCATGTTGTTGAGCTGTGTAGGTACCAGTACCATCAAATCGAGTGATTTTACTTTGATAGTCTTGGGGTATGGCACCTAAATTGGCTGTTAAAACCAGGGGGGTATACCTGTTTTCCATGGCTACAGGTAATGATGAAACAACAGATGGGGTAGGGGTGACAATGGGAATGTGGGTTGTGGATGGAGGGGTAGAAGGAGGGGTTTGTGGTGGAGTGGTTTGGGGTTGAGATGTGAGAGGGAATAGTGAGGAACTTGCAGAAGCAACAGTGATAGTAGAGGGATCAGGTGTTCTTTCAAAAGTAAGCTCAAATTGGATTGAACTCTGTAAATATTTGTCTATTGAGGGACTAACAGCTTCAAACTGTAACTCTTCAATAAACACTGGGTCTGGAACCAAGTGGATCAATTCAGACTCAGAAAATGTTACAAACAAGGAAGTCTCAAATTGCTCATCAAAGGGTTCGTTCTCAAGATAAATCCAACTTACAGGGCAGGATCTTGATCTGTAGATGGGTAGAGAACTAGCAGTGCTTTTTTGACTTTCCTGTCTCCTAAGAATTCTGGGGATCAAATTGGGATTCTCAAACATAGGTGGTGGATTTGGATCAGGATTTGACCTAGTGTAACGAGTCCTTTCTGAAGCTAGATTTCTTGGTTATGATTTTCTGAATTAATATCAACAACAACTTCGATGATTTCTTTTAAGATATTTCAGATTTGAATTTAAATATTCCTAAAGATTTGTTTAACCAAGGCATTGGTTCATGTTTAGTTCATAAACTAGACCGGAAATAAACTGAAACAACACTCATATACTTATGCACTTGCAGAGAAAGAGTAGTTCGAAGGCTACTTGGCTAACTTCAGGCTCCGTCTGTAGTTTATAAAATAAATAGCAATAACAACAAATTTTTGTTCCCCAACGGAGTCGCCACTATGTTATCTCTCAAATTTTCCTAGAAGTTGTGAGAAGAGGAAAGGGGTCCAAGGTAACCACAAACCAACTTTTAGATACAGAATCTAGCCAATCTGTATCCAGAGAGGGCTCTCTCTTTAAGGTTTATCTTTGTTTTAGAAGATATTAGGCTAGTTATGAAAGCTTTGGGGTTTTGATTGTGTTTGGTTGTGAAATTTAGTAGCAGAGGGGTAGAACTGAATAGTTTATGCCATTGGGCTAATGGAATCAAAGAAGATGGCTCAACTGGATTTGATTTCTCAACAAAGGATGGCTTCACAGGGCAAGATAGCTAAACAGGGAGCAAATAGAGACTTGAAAAGATGGAATGGACTTAAAAGGGATGAAGGGAAATTAAGAATCCTTCAACGTGTTTTAAGAGAAGAGAACTCATCTGATCACCAATAAAGAGAAATTAAGAATTCTTTAATAAATGATCAAAGTGAGTAAACTAGGAAACATGAGCAATTAAGAATTCACTGCTTATGCTAGTTTAGAAGAAAACATCAAAAATAAAAACGATTGAAAACAGATTGCACTCAAGCACTTTCTGAATTATTCTTTTTTGTTTTAATATTCAGATATGGAACATAATTGATATAAAAAAACAAGAAACAATACCACATGAGATATAAAATACGTATTTGTCCAGTGTTTGACACATGAATCCTGTGAAAATTCCTTTGCATTAATCCTTCATCCAACCAACCATACAAAAATTTTACAACAACACTTTATTCCAAAGCAATTAGTTTTACATCAATGTCTAAGAATCCACCCACAATACTCTGAATGAGGAGTATTTATACAAACAAAATTTACAATAAAATATCTCATAACAAAGTGAGATATATTCTGAGATCACTAACTATATGTTACATGAAAATAAAGACAGATAGTCTCGTAGGTAGAAGATAGAGGCAAAATGATGGTTTGTTGTCCCTATTTTTGAGAGTGTGCTAGAGTCAGGTCCTATAATGTGGCATCTTGTTGTCTTTGATCTAATTCTGTGCTGGCTACTCTGCTTTTCATATCCTTACTAATACACTTTAACCTTTTCTGATACTCTTTACCTCTTTGATCTCTGTTTATCCTCTTTACCATTTTTAACTGTAGTAAAACCAAAATTTATTTTTTACCAAGGAAAAGTTACCAAATTTCTAACATTTCCTCCCACCATTTTGGCTGTGGTATTCTAGTTTTTTAAAGTTTTCTGAGGGTTTCATCAGTTTCAGTGTACCTAAAAAAAGTAGGCTGGACTAGAAACAAATGTTTTTGCTCATGCTCAAAATAGAAGAGATTCTCTAAATTGTCATAGAGAACTCTGCTTGTAGGCAGTGCCTTTGGTGCTGATGTTCTGGTTGATGAACTTGCCTAATTATTTTCATATTGATCCAGTTTGTTAATACATTTTATGTGCCTCATCAATTTATCATTTATAGCTAAAGAGCTGGGTAGCCCTTTGTTCTGCAAAATACCAAATTTATCCATAAAAGCATTAATTTCCTCCTGTATGTCATGGCATCTTCTTTCCAAATTTTGCATCAAAGACCTTTTTGTTAATACCCTTTTGACTTCCAGAACAGCCCCTGTTCTATCTTCAATGCCCAGTTCTTCAAGCTGGTACTTATTCTTGTTATTCAAAAAATTTATGAGCCTGGTGGCTTCCTCAGGCATATTTCCTAATTCTACTCTTGTCCTTTGTATCTCTTCTGAGGCTGCCTTTACCAAATAAATTTTTTCAAAAATTATTTGGATTGATGGCCAAACATCATTTATTGACTAAGTGATGTTGGTCCATAGAATCTTCTTAATGTCTGTCAGAGGCTTGTCAAATGTGAGATATTTTTCTAATGATTTCACCTTTTGTTCTAATCCTATGATTACCCTCACCTTTTCTAAAAAATTTATCTTTGAAAGATCATATCTTTGTTCTAAGTTAACATATTGTTATTTTACCTTTTTCAGCTCTGAAACTTGCAATTTCATCTCTTCCATTGATTTTATTAGCTCCTATGTATTTAGATTTGAAATCCCTATTGATGTTGTTCCTGTTCCTGGACCTGCATCTGTGGTTGGACCTATGACTACCTCAGCTGTGGCTACTGGAATGTTTGGTGTCAGAGCTATTCCAAGGGTTGAAGGGACTACAGTTGAGACTACTGGTATCATATTGGGAGGCTGAGAGGTCGACTCTCCCTGCTTGTCCTTCAATGATTTTTCTAGTTCTTGCTAAGTCTCGTTTAGTCTTTCATTAAGTTTTAAGACTAAATCCATTAGCTCTTCTTCAGACCTTTGCTTTATAATCTCAGTAGTCTATGGATGTCTTGAAGAAGGCAACTTTAGCTGCTTTATTAAGGTAGCTATGTCTTCATATTTCTTTTAATTAAGGCTTTTGCAGCTTTCACATCTTGAGGATCATGGCCCAACCCAATGATTAATTCTTCTAAAGATTTTATTCTATTGTCTTTAGCCTGTGAGGAGGCTTTCTCCAGCTGTAATTGGGCAGTTGTATTATTCAAGGAATATTTTAATCTTTGGGCCATCATGGCCTTACCAGTCAATGCAAAATAGATGATCTCTCCTGTTTGTTTGTGCAACTCAATTTGGTCCAAAGGATGAATGTCCTTTGTCATGACCTCAAAATTGGTTCTGAGATAGTATGTTGCTAATTGAGGCTGTTGCACTTTAGGTTTGAAATAACTCATTATCATTTTACCTTCTTTGATGTCATAGGCTAACATCAATCTGTTTTGATTAGTGGGAGCTATTTTCAAATATTGATTGTAAACCTAGAGCCTTAATGGATCATTTCTGGCTTTTATTTCTATAAAAAAAAAAATTGATATCTGAAGTGTCTTTTCCTGGTGGCCTAAATGATGATACTTTTGTGCTTTGTTGCCTCTCCAGCTCCAGTCTCTGTGAGCTAGTAGATGTCCCACCTATTGGGAAAGTTTGATGACTAGCTACACCTTCATTTCTTTGACTATCAGTAGTCTCATCAAAAAGTTCTTCCTCTGAATGAGGATGTAGCCTTTGCCTTTTAGCACCAGGCTGTTCTGAGGGTCCACTGGTAGGAGTAGCTAATTCCGTGTCTCTCTTTTTATTCCTTTCCTCATTTAGAGGAGTCTGCAAAATTGAGGGTTCTCTAACGTTGCCTTGAGTTGGAGGAGTGTGCATTTAGACCTGTTCCTGAGAAGTTTTAGGCTGTTTAGAAATTGTAGATTGCTTCGTGGCTTGAGTGCTGGTCTCTGGTCCCTTTCCCTTGGATGTTCCTATAACTGGTGTGCTGGTATCCTATGAGTGTTGTTGAAATGTTTTAGCTATAGAGGCACTAATCCCTGACCTTTGAGAAGACTCAAATCATACCTGCCCAAAAGAATACAGGTCAAGTGTTTTCTCGAGATCCCTCATAACATTTTCTATATTGACCTATTCACTATCAGTTTCTACTATGGTCACTTCCCTCCATTCATCCACATTGGAAAATTGTTCAATCTCTGGGATTTTATGGTGTATGTATGATGACAACCTATGCTTCATTCTTCTATAACAGATAAAGCATGAGGGTCATATTGCATCCACCTAAAACTTTTATGTAACTTACGGTGATCTTCTAACATTCTCTCTGCTTCTCTCCATGCTTCCCTAGTGTTGCAGACAAAAGGGCGTAACTGACTCTTGATTCTGAGTTGAGCTTTCTTTTTAGCTTTATAAAAATGGACCAAGTCTGAATTTATCATTTGTCTAAAATATTCCAATGCAAACAATCTCACTGGGACATATTTCAGTAACTTGAAAGGGCAGAGTTCACACCCATATATCCTGATTTATGTATGGTTCTTGTATAGATACCAATCACCTATTCTATACTACTTGGAGAGCTATAGGATCCTCTTAATGTCACCAGTGATCTTGGGAGGGGAAATCCCTGTCAATAAGGTAGTTGCTGGATGAAGAAACTGATCAATGAACTCATTATAGGAGTAAGGGGAATCAAAGGATTCATGGAAGATGGAACTCCAAAAGATAATATACCTTGGATTTCCTTTGGTATCAAGTTTCAAGACAGGGAAAGGGAAGTTTTCTAACTGATAATAAAACATGAGATAATATATGAAGGTAGCATACTTGAAAACGCTTTCATTTTCCAGTCTCGGGAACTCGTCATGAATCTTATTAGCAATATAGGAGGCATAATCATACTTAATAGCAGCGGGTTGTCCAGGAGTAAAAATTGACAACAACATTAGGGTTAACTCATCAACATACTCACTAGTGTTGAATCCCATAACTAAAGATATCATATCAACAATGAGTCTTCCCATATCTATGAAGAAAGTTTGCAAATAAGGAGGTGGACCCTTGGGCTGATGTTCCTGTAACATGAAGGTCTGACAGAGGTGATTAATTTCTGATTGGGATAATTTAGTTGATTTCTCAAGTAAATCTTCAATGCAAATGGGAGTGAGACCTTGACTGGAGTGAAATTGCAACATTTCATTTATGGATTCAGCAGTTATTGGGAAGAGGACCGTTTGGCTGGGAGACATAACTGCTCTGTGGTTAGGGTCATAATTGGCACGGCATTGATTAATTATATTAGGGAAAACATGGACTAAGGGGAGAAATTACCTGGAAATATTGGATTCCCACAGTCCCAGGACATCAGAGCCATTCTGGTAGTTGTATCTACTTTGGCAAAAAACTTTGAGGTGATTTTTATCAGTGGCAAGGTCTTTTATTTGGAAGTCTTTGGTCTGGCAAAGGTAGGTAGTCCAAATATTTATGAGGGGAATTTATTGGTGCAGCATTCAAATCCACCGGGGTTTCCATTTCTATTTGTTTTGGATTCAGAAAGGGAATTTTAGGTTTTCTTTCAAAAATGGGCAAAACAGAGAGTCTGGGAACTTATATGATGAAAACAAAGACTGAATTGTAATGAATTTGGGTCGTCTTCTGTCACATTACAGTGGAAAATAATAACTTGCATGGTTTTGTTGGGAATTTGGATAAATACCTATGTTTGGGGAATGAAAATTGAAATTTAATTACTGATTGTGGTTAAAAAAGCTCTGTGTTGCGTCGGCTGCAAGTTTTGAGTAGATATGCGGCTGAAAACTTCGAACTTAGTGACCCTAATGTCCTTTTGCATGGGAGCACAGGTTTACAGTACGAAGCAACGAAAATGACTTGTTTGTTTTATTTACAAAGTCAAGAGTTGGCGGGGTTTTTGGATTTCGGACGGATGATGTCAGCGGTGAGTGATATGACATTTTTGTCGTATGCGGGAAGGCGGTAAGAAGTTTCATATTGCACCGCTTTTGGGGATGGGTGGTGATGGACCTCGAGCCAATGATTCCATAGATCTTTTGACGCGTGGCGAAGACGCTGTGCAAAAACCACTTTGTGATAATGTGCTAACGCGCAGTGACAAAGGGTCACGCGATATTCATGGTAGCTGTCAGATCTTGAGGATCTGATCAGACACTTGACGGGAGGTGCGATATGAAGGAGTTTAACAGGGTGGGCCCGATATGATTAAGGGTTAATTAAATCATATCGGGAGTGGTTGGATAGGTTGGGGAAGGTTATTAATTAACCATGAGGGTTAATTAATCCTATATTGATGTGGTGTGGTATTAAGGGTTGTTAATTAGTTGATAATTAATCCCGATTAAGAATGTTTTATGGTTATAATTAACCATGGGTGGGATATATAATAATTCAGGGTTTTTTATATATATACATAATACGGTAAAGGGTAAACATTATAATGGATTTATATAGTATAAGTTAAAAATTAATATGATGATGAAATGTAAAAGCGCTAAGTGTAAAAACATTTGATGCGTGTATTTAACTTAGGCTTAAGTGGAAAAAGGGTTTTTATGAGAAATTATGTAATTTTCCGAAGTAAAATAGGATTTTACTTAGGGAAAGGTTTATGAAGGTGAATGAATGATTTATGAATGGTTTTAAGTACTTAGGCTTTTAAATTATTGGGCCAAGGGTCCGGTCCCTCTAGAAGTTAGAGAAATGCTTTGAGCCCCTCCAATTCAGCAAATACCTTAGTACTCAGGGGAAATTAGTGAATAATTAGGGAAAATGAGAAGGGGAGTTAATTATTTTGACTTTTCTTTGCTTGAGATATTTTCAAATATATTGTACATGTTGGCCTTGTGATGAAAGTAAAAGATTAAAACATTTAGAGACATCATTCATCACATATTATTTTGCAACATCAACTACCTACCCTACCTACTTTAACCTAGCATTTTTTCTTCTTTATTAGGGTGCACTTAGACTGGCAAATCCTTATCAAATCCTCCTTTTCTTTTACATGGCAAATCCTATCTAAGTCTGCACTTATTACATCCAAAGGCTCACATTAAAATGTTAAGCTCCTTTTACTTACTCTACCTATCTACTTATCTACCAGGATTACACTATTTGGTCAAATATTTATTCTCTATTTTTACAACATAAAATTGAAAAATGAATTAGCCAAGTTTAAACAGTTTGACTATTCATGAATTGTGGCTTAAGTGACAAGCTGCACACAATTTTTTATTACACAAAGTAAAAAATTAGTGGCATTTAGACTTGCACACTTTCTTGATCTATCTTTTGTTTGGGGTTCATTTTCTTTCATTTTTTGACCATCTTCTATTTCTTTTTACCCTTTGATTTTTCTTTTAGGGTATACCCTCTTTACATTTTTAAAATTTTTTTATTTTTTGAAAATATAGAAAACCTTTGCAACAAGAAAAGGTATGAACATATTACATAGCTCATCAAGGAAATCATGACATATGACACCTATTGGTATAGGGGCATAACAAATAGCATATTCTAATATCTGGCGGGTTGGATCAAAAACGAAGTTGGGACTACTAATAAATTTTCTAATAGCATCACCTTCCATATCATCCTTAAAATAGAGAGCTTCACCAATAGTAATAATTGGTCTAATAACTTCATTTCCAAGTTAAAGCTCATCCAAGTGTGGAATTGTTTGTGCTAAAGTATACCCTGGTTTTATTGATGGACTTGGTTCTACCGATGGGTAAAGAACAAGGTTATTTTTATTTTCCCCATTGGATATTTCTCGATTGACACCAAATGTAAGCATCTGCTATAGCAAGCCAAGGCCTACCTAGAATTAAAGGATACCCCCCAGCTACAGATTCAATATGCAACACCAAAAGATCGACAGGGTATTTCCATGAGTGTATAGAAATAGTCACATATTCCAACTTCCCTATTGGTATTATAGTGGATCGGTCTGCCAGTTCTAGGACTATAGGATTTGATTTAAGATTAAATAGGCCCAAGGTGAGTACATATGTAAAATTTATAACGTTAATTGTAGCTCCTAGGTCTACTAGCACATTCTATTTTTGTTTTCCCTGCAGAACATCTAGCTATGAGGACAGTGTGCTTAGAATATAAGTCCTCAAATTATCCAACAAGTTTCCAATTTCTGCTTTTGTAACCCCATTGCTCGATGTCTTGAGAGCTTGTACTCCTTTCTTATGCCTCACAGCTCTGTGTGAAAATTTGATGCACCACTCACATATGATATTGAATTCTTCTTTTGAGATATATCCCTTACCTACCACATTCAGGAGTTCCAAATATTCCTCCCTGAGTGCCAGGAGAAATATTATCTTTAAGATACTCTTATCTAGATCACTATGGCCCGATCTTTGCAGACTGTATTTAAAGCATTCTAAAAAATCCTCCATGTTTTCATCCTCTTTCTGCACAATCTTAAATATTTCCTCTTTAATATCTCGATATTTGTAGTAGTCCTCATATTTTTCAAGGAAAATTATCTTCATGTCATCCCATGTTGTAATAGATTTTCCCCCTAAACCCATAAACCATCTTAAAGTTGTTCCTTTCAGAGTAGTAGGGAATATCTTCAATTTATGAGCATCATAAATATAATCATATCCCCGACAGATAACATCAAATTCAAAGAGGAATGTGTCCAGATCTTCAGAAGACAGGCCATGGAAATTAGGTAATGTTGTCAAATTACTAGGATTCATAGGCACATCACCTCTAATACCTCCAATTGGGAATTTGATCATGGAAGTTGGATGAGCCATGAATATCTTCCAATATTCACTTGGAATATCAACAGGTTTTGGTTGTTCTACAATGTAGAGTTGAGCTTGTCTAAGATCACTTCCTTGATCAAATAGTGGAGAAAATTCCATCAAGTCTTCCTCTTCTTCTTTTGAACTTGCAATGCCCAATTCCTCTGATCCTCTTCTTCCTACTTCTTCTTCCTTGAAATTTTTCTTTTGTTATTGGGAAAGGTTCTAGTTGTGAAATTGACTTCCCTCCAGATCTCGTGTCAAATATTGTATGAGATCTAACCCTAACAACAGCTCGTGATGATGCCCCTGACTGAGCTCTTGAAATGATTTGTTGGATATAGGTAACTCTACCTAAATATTTCTTCCCTCTCCTTGGGGGTCTTCTTGTGCCCATTTTATTTTGATCTCTATTGATGCAATCAGGAAGAAAAATAAAAAAATTCAAACAAATCTAAAGATTAGGACCTGGAATAGGGTGGAGGCTTCCCTTCCCAGGACGAGAGAATGGCCCCTAAAATCAAGAAGACAAAAGAAAGAGAAAAAAACCAACCACAAAATCTAAGCTGAGGACCTGAAACAGGGTAAACACTTTCCTTCCCACGATGAGAGGGGCGTTCCTATAATGAACCAGAAAACAAGAAATTGAAACAACCAAAGAAATATAATGCTCAGGACTTGGAACAGGGTAAAAATAACTTCCATTCCTAGGGCAAGAGAGTAGTCCTATGGTCAATACTGGTCGTACATTCGCACCTTGACAACCTCTCTGGAAATGAAATTAAAATGTTGGTGATCAAATATGAATTAAAAATTAGCCCCTTTCCACATTAATTGTCAATCTGGGGCTTGTCTGATTAGTTCAAGGCTACCGTGCAAAGTCTATGCAGGCCACAATTTCCATACCCAACATTGAGAATTCAATCAATAATATAACAATGTGTAACAACAAGTAATAATAGTGACAACAATCAGAGTAACAACAAATTAAGATTCACAACAACACAAAATTAATGAACCATTACAACGATAAAGAAATAATCATAAATGAATCAATCTACACACATCACTAATCCAACAACACCTGATCAAGGGAGTGGGCCCAACTCCCTGATCAAGGTTGTGGCAAAAGATCAAAGACTAGTTAATACTTCATAAGATCAAGATTTCATTAATCAAAAGGAAAATACAGAATTATGTTGTTACATTTAGAATTGTTGTGTCTCTCTCCCTCTATTCCCCAGCTAGATTTTCTACCTCTTTAACCTTACTTATAGATTTCAATATGACAAGAATGGTATCAATGATTTCCCAGAGATCACGGCAATTTTCTACCTACAACTACACAATGATCATTTGAGGCAGAAACAAAATACAAAGATAGCAAATGCATTGGTCCAACAGGCTCTCATTGTTTTAACATCGTTACAGCTAGCATCCTGAGATTAGCACTTCCAATGCACCCATAACCATACACTAAATTGTAGCCTGTTGATCATCATCCTTTTGAAATTGCAAAGAAACTTGAGTTAGTAAGTCGCATAAGAAACACTCCCCTAGGACTACACTTCATCAATTAATATTTCACAAAGACATGACAAATATATATACCTTTGTTGCTTGAGATACACATTAACCTCAAAAAGACATGAAATAGGTGAAGGAAAGGGAAAAAAAGGCAGATATAAAGTAGGCAAATTTAGCAACCAACAAGTTGAAAATTGTATTGATTAGATTGTCTTCTGACTCAAGAGCTCGCTAGTTCATAGATATTATGGTTATTGATATCCCTGAAGCATATGGGTTATTGTTAAGCAAATACTGGTCTAGTAAGCTACGAGGGTATTTCAATACAAACTGGTCCCATTTTTAGCTCTCTCATAAGGGAATGAGCAATTAGATCAAAGTCAATAGTAAGCCATACATGACTCTAAATGGTAACAGAGTTGGAAGAACCTAATGGGCCAATCAACATTGCTCAGGAAGAATTGAGGACATGTTTCTTAGAATCCTACATTGGTTGTTACGAAGCCATACAATCACTAGCTTGACCAGTTATGTAGTTGGAACTCCTTACCTACCCTCTAGATGATGGTAATAAACTTGTACTTTAGATGTAAATAGGTTTATCTTAGATTCTCATTGTAGTAATATGTGGACTTTGTCACCTATGATGCATTTGAGACTCGGGATGGATCTAGCATTGGTTGTATCCTGATGGACCCCTAGAAAAATAAACTTTTATTTTTTTGTTGATTAGAGTTTCAATGCACTAACAACACTATAGAGTATGAGGCATTGATTCCTCGATTGAAGAAATCCATTGACCTCAAGGTGGATTTTCTATAGGTAATTGGTGATTCTGAAATCATTAGAAGACAAATATGCAATACTATTCACTCTCTTTCACCACATCTAAAGGATTACCAACGGGAGGTATGGAAGTTTATTTATACATTTAAAGCTTTTGGTATCAAATTAGTTCCAAGAATTAACAATGTGACTACTGATACATTACCTAATTCTACTGCTAGGTTTACACCTCTTAGGGATGAATTTTCTATTGAAATTTTTCCTCCATCTTCTCTCCGGTGTACCATTTAGCTTTGCCTAGAAATTGTCCCTTCAACCCAATCAGCCAAATGTCTTGTTGCTCTTTTCTTTTAGTTCTAGATCTCTTCTACAAAATTGTATCTTCTGCCAATTTTGCATGAGCGTCTAGTGCCAAATCCTCCATAGAGAGTAAGACCTGTTCCTCTTCCTAGTCTAGCGTGGAAGGCTCATAGAGTTTCAAATTCTCTACATTTACAACTAAGTAAATGTGCATATATGGTGGTAAAATGATTCGATAGGCATTATCACTCACATTTTCTAGTATCTCAAAGGGACCATACCTCAGAGCCTTGAGTTTCTTACCATTCCCCTGCAGCTTCTCCTTGTTAAACTGTAGCCATACTTTGTCTCACACCTTGAACAATTTCTCTGTAATTTTTTGATCATTCCTGGTCTTATACTTCACTTGCAACCTTTGTAGTGTTTCTTGTACCTATAGATGGATTTTCCTGATCTTCTCTATAAAATTTTCAGCCCTCAAAGCATCTCATGTAAGGTCTTCCTTCACTCCTCCTTGTAGAAAATCCTGTAGATTCAAAATCTCATGTAATCTACTAAAACAAGAGACAAGAATCTACTTTGGATCTTTACAGTGGAAGCCCATAAAGATTGAGCAAATAATAATCGACAAGAGGAAGAATTTCAATGGCACATAACACAATAAGTATCCGGGGAAAGCTAAAGTTCAAAACCCCACTATCTATATTGCATTAATCAGAAATCCAAGATTATAATACAATTCTTATTCTCACATGAACAATCCCAACACTCATTAAAATCAATCTCCAACTCACAAGCAAGCTCAAGCCAAATCCAAGCCTCTTCTCTACTCTCCAAGCCTCCTATTTCCTTGCACCCTTGGTCAAATAATTCGGATGAATACAATATTCTCTACTCAACCTTGAGCTTAACCTGCACAATTATTTCCTATCCTCCACTTGATCACTACCTTTGGCTAATACTTAGCCAAATTTCCAAGCCTCCAAGCTTCTAATTCTTTACACAATTCCAGAGAGAATTAGCCCGTATTTAAAGGGAAATTCCTCATCCATAATTGTGAAATCCCTTCAAGGTTCAGTTCCTGATTGCATGCACCATATGTACAAATCAAAAAATTATACAACAAATAGTACATTATCCCTGCATTCTAGTGTCAACTGGGTCTTTCTCATAATCAACATGCATGAGTTTATGATGAGGGAATATTCAGTTAACTGGAGTATCACTAGTTAATGCATTAGTGCACCAACTGACTGTTAAGTCACTATTAGTTCCTCAAACATTTTGGAATTAATTTAACTGGACTTAACTCAGTAAACTAAGTTAAATAATTTCAACTCATACTTAACTCGTCATGGACCCCTATAATATAGGGATAACATATACATGACTTCAAAAAGACTTCCAACTTGAAATTCCTAAGTTAACTAACTCAACTCACTCTAGTTAACTATTACAAAGTTGCTATGAGAATAGAATTTGATTTTAATAATCATTTTAATTCAAGGACAAATTAAACTGGAATTTTTGGATTCTAATTTTATCATTTCTTGTTGCTATTTTCAACACTGCCTCTCAACAAGAAAGGAATTCAACTCAATCTTGATCCTGAAACTTTGGAATGTTTTGCATGCAACACTTCTCTCTATTGTTGTTTTTCCAGCAACTCCAGAAACAAAAAACATCCAAACTGAATTAGAATGATGCCTCTATCATCAAATTCTCTTACTACTATTGCCTCTATCGATTGAAAACTTTGCGCTTCTGTTGACTCTATCTTTCTGCACTCTAGTCAACATTCTTTACGCTCTTCAGTATTTGACTGCTATATCCTTTGTCACTTTGATCTCTAACTGCATCAATCCCACTGATTCCTCCCACTACTTTGTTCTTTGGGCTCTCGTAGCAAGGTACTATCCATGAGATAAAACCACTCAATGGACCTTGCCCAATTTCATCCCTCTTGGGAGGATCACTTCAAATCACCTACCTCACAATAGCAGGTATGGATGCATGTGATACCTCTGCCCTTTTGGCTCGAAATTACCCCTATTGGATGTCTTTGCATGAGTGGATGCCTCCACTCAGTCTCCTCTTGGCTTCTCTAATTGTAGCTGCTCCACATTTGTCTGTGACTGCTTCTTCTCTGCTTGAGTGGATCTCTCCACTCAGTTTCCTCTCAGCTTCTCTAGTTGTGGCTACTCCACAAATTCTAGAAGCTACTTCTGAGGCTTCTTCTGGGGTTGCATGTTGAGAGGTAATTTACTCTCCCTCTCAACCACCAAGTCTCTAACATTTTCCTTGCCCCTCAAGGATTTTCATGCATCTTGAACCTCAAGAGAATGCAGGTTCTTAACCTGTGCAATGATCTATTTCACTTGTCCCATGGTCATGTGCCTAAGGAAAATTTTTCCCTTACTAAAAACCACATCATAGCAACAGCCTTCTAATACCGTGACTGAAACAAGATTATTCTTTAGTCCTGGAACATACATCACATATGTGATCCTGAGAGGGGAGCCATACTCCCTCTGAAAGGTAAACGTATTGATCCCGGTAGCTCTATATCTCTCGTCATCTCCAAACTCTATGCTCTGCTTGAGGTATTTATCCTCAAAATCACTAAAGATATCTCTTTCCCAGTAATATGGAATGAGGCACCATTATCAAGATACCACACACCTCCCATGGCAGTGTTGGCCATGCATACAATGAGAGAGAAATCAAGTTCGAATTGTGAAGCTAGAGCTTCACCTGCTACCACTCCTATCAGCTCCTTCTTACTTGCTTTCCTCTGTGGGAATTTCTTGGCATAGTACCATGCTCATGAGAGTGAAAACACTTGACTTTCATCAAGTCCATATTACTTCCACCCTCCTCTCCTTGGGAATTCTTTCCCTTGGCCCACTTCTCCTTGCTAAGGCAAAATCCTCTTCCACTTCCTTGGAAGAGGTCCCATCTTTGGTGTTCCTCCTAATCTCGTCTGGCATCAAATCTGACCATAGTCGTTCCCAATCTGGCAGCTTCTCTCAACCATTGACATAGTCCTGATAACTATGCCAACTCTTTGGGAGTCCAAGAAGAGCAAGGCTCACCATATCTTCCTATGTCCTGCCATCACGAAATTTTCTAGAAAAAGAGATGATTTTAAATCAGTGATATCTCCCTCATCTAAACTCTGATTTGACTGATTTTTTGTTTGAATTTGGGTATTTTTTGCAAGGAATCCAGATATTCGATTTGTTTGTGAAATTTTTTCACAAAAAAAATTAGATCTTCTCTACAAACTCGCAATCCAAAAAAAATAATCTAGCTATGATACCATGTAGAAAATTTCTACAAATCAAGTTCTAATACCATGTAGAAAATTTCTACAAATCTAGCTCTGATACCATGTAGAAAATCTTGTATATTCACAAGCTCATGTAATTTACTAAGACAAGAGACAAGAATATACTTCTACTCTTTACAGCAGAAGCCCATAAAGATTGAGCAATAATAATCTACAAGAGAAAGAACATCAATGGCACATAACACAATAAGTATCCGGGAAACGGCACAGCTCAAAACCCCACTATATGTATTGCATTAATCAGAAATCCAAGATGATAATACAAGGCTTGTTCTCACAAGAACAATCCCACCACTCAGTAAAATCAATGTCCAACTCACAAACAAGCTCAAGCCAAATCCAAGCCTATTCTCTGCTCTCCAAGCCTCATATTTCCTTGCACCCTTGGTCAAAGAATTTCAGTGAATACAATATTCTCTGCTCAACTTTGATTACTCATAAAATTATACAACAAATATTACATTGTCCTCGCACTCTAGTCTTAACTAGGTCTTTCTCAGAATCGACATGCATGAGTTTCTGATGAGGGAATCTTCAATTAACTGGAGTAGCACTAGTTAATTCATTAGTGCACCAACTAACGGTTAACTCACTATTAGTTCCTCAAACATTTTGGAACTAATTTAACTGGACTTAACTCAGTAAACTGAGTTATCTAATTACAACTCATACTTAACTCATCCTGGACCCCTATAATATAGGAATAACATATACATGACTTTAGAAAGACTTCCAACTCGAATTTCCTATGTTAACTAAGTCAACTCACTATAGTTAACTATTACAAGTTGCTATGACAATAGAATTCGATTTTAATTCTCAATTAAATTCAAGGACAAATTAAACTGGAATTTCTGGATTCTATTTTTATCATTTCTTGTTGTTATTTTCAATGCTCCCTTCTGCCGATATGCAATATCCAAAGTTGAAGGTGGAAAATATCCAAAAAAAGTTTCAAATCGGAACTTTCCTATAAAAGTGTGGACTGTTATGTTATAATAATGTTGTATATATACCAGATTTTCATCCCATGTCTTTGGATGCTTCTGATTGTAACCCCTCAAAAGCTGCACCAAAGTCCTGTTGACTACTTCTGTCTGCTCATCTTCCTGTGGAAGGAATGTTGTAGATTTTTTAAACTCTATCTCCATCCTCTCCCATAATGTAGTCAAGAATTAACTGAGAAATATTGTATCCCTATCTAAAATGATGCTCCTTGTTATCCCAAAGTGTACCCAGACCTGTCCAAAGAACAACTTTTCTACTTTTTGTCCATTGATGGTCTTTTTATAGGGCATCAGAACACACATCTTATTGAATCTGTCAACTACCATGAACATGTAGTCATGTCCCTTCCTGGTTGTCGATAAACCTCCCTCAAATCCCACAGAAATGTTTTTCCAAGGATGAATAGGTACAAGTAAGGGATGATACATACCCTGCTTCATATTGGTAGGCTTGGTGGTACAACAAAACATGCATCCTCTTATGAACCTAGATACATGCTCTTACATCTTGGGTCAATACACATAGCTTTACAAGTTAGCCATGGTCTTTCCTAAACCAAAGTACCCTGCAACCTTGGAGGTGTGAGCTTCTCTAATCAGTTGCAAATGCTCACCTTTAGGAACACATAGCTTATCCAGCCTGTAGAGTAACCCATCCTAGAGATGGTAGTCAACGACGTTGTCACCATCATGCACATGACTTTGACTCTGCAACTATTGATACACCTCCTTCAAGTCCTCATCTTCTTAATGTGCCTCTCTGTATGCATCATGGGTGAATGGTTCCATGAGCATAAGGGTCCCCAAAGCTATAATATTTGATGTAGGTGGCCTTGAAAGCATATCTTCCAACTTGTTTTTGTTTCCCTTGTTATACTTGATCACCAAATGAAACTATTGTAAAAACCCCATCCACTTGTAATGCCTGGTCTGTTGTAGCTTACTCTTGGATTGCAAATACTGTAACAACTAGTGATCTGTGTGGATTATTGTCTCCTTTCCCATCAGATAGTGCTTCCACTTCTTCAAAACTTGCACCATGTCATAAAGCTCCTTGTCGTATGTAGGGAAGTTAAGAATTTCCTGATGAAATACTTTAGAATGGTATCAAATGGGCCTTCCTCCTTGCATCAAGATAGCTCCCATAGCATACCCACTTGCATCTGTCTCCACTTCAAAGGATCGTTGCAAGTTTGGTAATCCCAGAACTAGTGCTTCACTGATCTTCTTCTTTAACTCATCGAAATACTTTTGCTACCATTTTCCCCGCTATAGAATATTTCCACTTGTTGTTATGGCATGGAGTGGTATTGCTACCGCTGAATAGGAGTCTATGAAATTCCTTAGGTACTGTGCTACCCCAATGAAACTCTACCTCAGTACATTAATAGGCATCAACCATTTCATAATGGCCACCATCTTGGAAGGATCTACCTTCAATTCTCTTCCACCAATCACATATCCCAAATACACCAAGGGCTTCTGTGCAAACTCACAATTCTTAAGATTTTCTAGCAGCTAGTGCTTCTTCAATGTTTCTAGCACCTGCGTCAAATGTTAAATATTCTCCTGCTAGGTAGCACTATATACTAGTATATCATCCAAATAAACAGTAACAAAAGAATCTATAAAAGGGATCAGTACATTATTCATTAATCTCATAAATGTAGTTGTTGCATTACATAGGCCAAAAGCCATAACTAACCACTCATACAAACCTTGCCTGGTTTTGAAGGCAGTCTTCCATGTATCTTCTTCTTTGAATCAAACCTAGTGATACATAGACTTCAATTCCAACTTGGTGAAATACTTTGATTGCTACAATTGATCTAGAAGATCATTTATACTGAGTAGGGGTTATCTGTTCTTGAGCGTGATTTTATTTGATGACCTGTAATCTATACACATCCTCCAAGTCCCATCCTTCTTTGGCACAATTATGATGGGTGACCCACATGGTGACGTACTCAATCAAATGACGCCCTATTCCAACAGCTGCTACAACTCTTTTTTCAACTCACTTTTTTCTATAATAGTTTGCCTATACGGCCCAATATTTGGCAATGGGGAGTTTGACAATAGCTAGATCTCATGCTCCACTTTTCTCTTAGGAGGTAACCCTTTCGGCTTTCAGAACATGTCCTTCTATGCATGTAAAAACTCCTCCATTTTTTTTTTTTGTTTCTTAGTACACCCCTCTAGGGATTCCTTACCTCTTATTGACTCCTCTACAGACTGACCTTCACTTTAAAAAAATAAAACATACTTCTTGCTGGAACTGATCAATTTCTTGGCTTGGTTGGCACTTTCCAATGAATAATTTTGACTTACCTTTGTGTGCATTGATGATGAAATATTTTCCATACTTGATGAGCCGGTACTAGTTAGCTTTCCTCATGAATATTTCATCACCCATGTACATGCATGGACTCCTAAGCATGACTCGACATACATCAAGGGGAACCACATCAAGATCTACTTCATCAATAAAATAAACACTGATAGCAAATATAATTTTTCACTATTTTGTTACCTTCAACTCTGCTTCCTTATGTACCCATCCCAGTGGATATGGGTTTGGATGATCACGAAATTCCAGCCCCAACTTCTTGACCAGATCCACTGCAATGAGGTTTGCCTGTGATCCTGAGTCAAATAGAGCATCAATATTCGTCTTCTTGACCTGTATCTTTACATGGAAGAGTTTGGTCATTTCTTTCTCTTCCTGTTACTGAAGGCTACTCAAATTCACCTCCTTTTGCACTGATATATAGACCATCTTCACATCCACGTCTGAGTTGTTTTCAACTTGGTTGCTCGAATCAGTAGCCATGAGATTCTTCTTCTTATTATCTTTCTTCTTGTTCTTCAGGTTTAGCTCTCAATGCAACTTCCAACACTTCTCCTCTATATGGCCATAAATGTTGCAGTGGTTACAGTGGTTGTTAGGATCTTTGCACTAGTGTGATGTGGTTGTCGTCTTTTTATCTTTTCCCCCTTTTTTCTTCTTCTTCCCCTACTTAGAAGTGTCTTGTTTCTCCTTTTTCTTCAATCCACTTGATTGTGCTCTTTTCAGACCTATCTTCTCTAGGTAATGTGCCTGTACACAACTTATCATGCAGATGGCAGTGCAGACCTCCCAAATACTTGAGGTGTACATTTGGGTTCTTTGTAGAGATACCCAACATTATAGCCATATTTCTGAATTATGGGGTGTACTCCTACATGCTTTGGCCCGACTTTTGCCTGAAGTAATGCCACTCGATCCACTGGTATTCCATGTATCAAATGGGATAAAATTGTGACTTAATGAGGGTTTTGAAATCCTCCCACTTAATCACTGGGGGTTCTCCCTCCAACCTTAGGGTTTCCATGTGGCTCTCCTACTAAGTCAATGCATGACCCTCCAATTTCAATTGCGTGAATGAGATTTTTTGCCCTTCCTCGATCTGATTGACACTAAAATAAACTTTTGGTTGTTGCAACTAGTGGTGTAGCTTAAGAGCGTTGATCTTGTTCTGGTATGGCTTGATATCTAATTTTTCTTCCACTTTAAACAGGGATTGGTTCATGACACCGTTGTGCTATTCAAAAACCCCCTCATTTATTAATATAATAGCTAATATTATATCAATAAATGGGGACCCTTAAAAAACCTTCCAAAAAACAAATTTAGTATTTAGACAATTTCTTTTAATTTTTTGGAATAAAACAAGATATCAAGTCATAACCCTTTTAAAGTTCGCAATACTTGCATTTTCGCATATCGCTGAACCGAGTGTGTCAAAAGCCTTATTAACAAGCAAAACTTGTGAAATGCAATCTAAAGTAAATATCGTGCTTAAACTAGCTATTGTTAAGCTTTTCATTAAAAACAAGGTACTAAGGCATTTCATCTCAAAATAAAGCCCATATCGCATATCGCAATTCACAAAGGGTGCACCCTCACGAAGTATGTTGAATCATGTGAAATGCGATATTGTGATGAGATGGTTAACCTTATCGCATCACATCGAAAATACTTAAGAAAGGTTTAAAATATTACAAACCATGCGATGTTACGAAACGCGATAAAAGCCTGCACCCAATTGCAACCTATGGTATAAAGTAACACTTAAGTCCATTACACAAATGAAAAATGCTTTATAAGTTAAATCCCATTAAACAAGATACGATTTAATAAAAAATAAAGAATGTCCTGCATCTCATATCCAGTAGAAACCAAAGGAACTTTAAAGAAAGTGCACAATCAAAATGCAATAATGTGATTTGTGATATTGCATTGCAATCGCAAAATCAACATTTTCGCAAATCAAAACTCGTAACCTTAAAAAAATTTCTTCCAATTTTACGATGCAGAACATTAATGAGCAATAAGGGTAGCGATAACAAAGCATTAGTGGGCATTTACTATGGGTTGATGGCATTTATGTTTGAAAAGCAGCTCAACGTAATATGATATCTTTTCACCTGCGTTTAATTAAAACTCCTTTCTTGTCACCTCTTCAAGGTTATTTGTATCATTCGCTATTATTTTCATTCTCATTCATGTCTATCCAATAGCTTTTTCTTTGCTTAATTTCAGGAAAAATCTGCAGCAAGAATTGTTTGGAGCAATGGCGAAGAAGAGAAAGGAAGCCGCGTCTGAAAAGTAAAAAATGATCCCTCTATTCTCTGATACTACGTGCAATAGAGATGGAGGAACTTCAACATGGGAAGCCATGTATTATTTGTTAGAAGAACAGAAACCAATGCCTCTAGTAGAAAAGGCCACAGTCGATGCTCATGTTTCCTCCGACGCCTCTTACCTCAAGACATCATGCTTGTTTCTACACCGCATAGCCGCAAGTCCGAAGATAATCCCATTCATAGATATGGTCAAGTGGATAATTGATGTGGTGGAAATATCGAACAAAGAGTTCAATAATAGTAGGCATGAGGTTATGGGATCCTTTTCAGCATACATCCTATGGCTTATGTACAATCTAACAGAGCTATAAAAGCTCTACAATAAACAGTTCCTCGAGGAATTTGCTAAGGAGAATGAAGACCCAGCAGACGTTACATGGGCCTCGATAGAAAAGGAAAGAAATATCAAATGGGATAAGACGGGTATGTATTCTACGACATCTATTTCGCCCCCTTATAGTTTTGCAACAGCCATGCTATGTAGATTGTTCGGTAAGCCCGATAGTACCAAATTTTCCCCATAGTGGTTGCCATTATTAGAAGCAGTTGTGAATGCAACAATAATGAATTGGGCTCAAGTTTTGTTTGGTAATTTGGTGAAATCCATTATGGATTATAGGAGAAAGAGGAGTCCCTCTTTAAGGGTTTATCCCCCATTTTTCATGAGTTCCTTTGTAATGGACACAATCTGTCTTAGCTCTAAATTTCATGTTATGGGATGGAAGTGGATTGTGCAAGACCTACTTCCTATCCATGTGTACCATAAGATTTTGTGGGAGTCTCAATTTCACCCCCATTTTTACAAGATTTGTCAAGGAGTTATGTTACCCATCCATAAACAAGTCTACAATGCAACCGCCCCTAGGTTTTCCAAAGAAGATGAAGTGGATATTATAGCCAGATGGTTTGTGGAGGAGACATTTACGTATATCAGAGTATCTAGGAGCATTTCTTCACCGCATGTCCTCCCATACTATGTGCCTGATAAGTTAATGGCCAGGGAGATAGCCTACCAAATGGCAAGGGAAAGTGGGATGAGCAAAGGGTTGAAAGAACATAAGAAGGCCATTTGGCCTACATTTCCATTGTAATGTGGTGTGTTTACACTACATGATTTTGGACATGGATGTAAAGAGGCAGAGATTGTGAAATCTCTGAAATTAGCTACATTCCTAGGAAGGTAGTATGACCCAAATGGAACTGTAAAGGACTTCAATACTATGGTGAAAGTGAAACCATTCCCCCATTAGGAAGATGCCTCCGATGGCCTCTTCCTACAAAAAGAAACATTTTCAGATGTGACACATATGGCATCACTACATTTTGCCCCATATGATATTGAAGCTTTTCTTGTGTACAGAAAGAGGAGATTAAAGAAGGTCGCCTTGGACCTACTACAAATTGAATCAATAAGGGAGCCAACTCCTAGTGTAACATTTGAGGATAGCTCCAAAGAAAATTCTGAAGCAAAGACCCAGGAGAGATATACTCATGTGTTAGAGAACTCAGAGCAGTAGTCTCACAATGGGGGAGGCAATAAAAATAAGGAGTCTAAAAGGGACACAGCTAGAACTATAGAAGAAACACCCGAGAAAACCTCGGGAAAGAAACAGGCAGAAATTCACTCTACATCCACTCAGTCAACAAAATCCCTAGTTATTGATTTCGAGAAGGAATGGGAGCATTTCAACAAGAAGCTTCATATAGACAAGCACACGTCTGAGATGTAGACTCCACAACACAAGTCAACTCAAGAAATAATAGTGGAGAAAACGGTAGGCACTCAAGATGTTGAACTCATTCCTGCTACCCCCACTTCAGAAATTATTTTGAGAATTGAGGAAATTCCCACATTAGATGTGTTTTATAGCCCTTCTCACAAAGTTGTCATTAAGAGAGAGTGGAAGAAGAGGAAGCTAGATACTGCAGCTAATACGGCCCCCGACAATGAACCAATGGACATTATATGGAAAAAAATGCCCAAAGACCCATATGAAAACCCTACAAGACTATAGCAATTTCTAGGAGCCTATGCTATGGAAACTATTGACAAAGCAATAGAGGTTTAAATGCTACTTAGACAAAAGGAACAAAATATTATGTTGTTGGAACAACAATCAGCTTAGGAGAAATCCAATCAACAAGCAGAATTACAAGTAGCCCAACTCCAGCAGAAATTTGAACAGATGCAAATACAACATCAAGCTAGCCTAGCCGAAAGAGATGTGCAGATACAAGCCATGACAAATAAGTATAAAGACAATCCGCAAATTGATGAGTTCATAAAGGAAGCATTCAGTCTTAGCTCCCAACTAATGCAGCAAAAGGAAGTTCTATGCCACAAATCTTGCAAATAAGTCCTTATTGTGAGATCAATGATAAGCTAACAAGCCAAGTTGTTGACATGAGACTTGAGTATCATGAAATCCATAAAAGGGTTTCTGACTTTATGACCTAGAAAGGATCAGAAGAAGTGAGAAAGGTTGATCTACCAAAGTTGGAGGAATCACATAATGACATCTTGTTCACAGATTGGGATTCACGACTCAAGCAAGTAGAAATGGAAACGGTGGTCGTGGCAGTAGTAGCAAACAACATCATAGAAGCCATCAAAGAAAATTTGCATGGCACCAACCTAGTTACAAAGTCTATACCAGGATTTCTTTCAAATACCAAATAGTTAGAGCACCAATGGAGGCAGGTGACAAAAGAAAAGGAGGAGGTGATCAGACAAATGGGCAAGCTAAACTGGGAAGCATACTGGCAGTTCTTAGTTAAAGCATACAGCAAGTGGATGACCTTGCAATGCTTAACTACCTCCACGCAAAACATGGTGCCAACGCTGATATATGTTATATTTGTTGGGAAGTTGAAATCTACGATCTGCTAACTGACATAGCTCAAGCCTATGACAGATATTTGCGATCTCAACGATCAAATGCAAAGGAGTTAGTCACTTAGTTTATTTTTATTTTTGGTTTTATTTTTGCATAATCTGAGGCAAGTCATTTAAACCTCCCCAACTATTTTTGTAATAATCTATTTTAGGACCTATAGTTTAGTGTTTAAACCCCTCTCATGCATTTAGAGAGGTGTCCAAAATTTATATCAAAAACATTCTTCAAAACATGCATTTTTGTACCTTTGAGGAGGTTTCGATGGAATGAATGGAACAGGATCTATTTTCTCTTAAATGTCTTACATGCTCTACTGAAATTCACTTTTCACTCTTAGAATATGTTGGATTGATTGGAATTAGTTCAATATCGCTAAAGCACAAGAGCAAGACTTGTCATATATGGTATTTTTATCTTATGATTTTGTTTTATTTATTTATTAGGCAATAATTCTTCTTTCAATTGTTTTATGTGTGAAAGTATGAATTACAGTTAGCATTATTGCACTTTTGTATGATGTTAGCTTTGACTTTATTTTGAATACATGAACTATTTATATGCGATATATCTTTCACAATCTTTTTTGCTAACTATTTATCCAAAATTATTATTGTTAAACGATTTCACTTCTTATTGCAGTTGAATTATCTTTATTAACAATTGCTATAGGAAATTATTGTAGATTGCATACTTTTTTTAATTCCCAGGTATATTTATATTCATATAGGGTTTAAACTAGGATATATGCATGTGTTTAGTAGTTTAGATTAGATTATACTTAGCTTGATTTTTCCCCCATTACCCCAAATATCACCCCATCAACATTATCAAAATCTTTTTTGGGAAACTGGTCCCATTATCCCCAGTCGGAGCCACTACACCAAACGGAAAAGGCACTGCTAACCAAGGTCCACACTGGGTGGTTTTCCCCCATGTTGTAACAACTCTTTTCGAGGCTTCAATGGGAACTCGAATTGGGTTGATCTTTTTTTGGATATTTCTTTGGATGGTTATCTACATCTTCTCAATCCCTCTTTTGATTGTTCCTCTACATTCAAACCCCCTTCTTCTCAAAATATCCCCATCTTATTTTCCAAAAAATACCCAAAGAAACCTGCTCTGATACCAAATGATCTATAAACCCTGTGGATATTCCACTCGATAGTTCATCAGAACAAATTTGACAATATTAAATTAAAAAATTGAGGTTCTAAGCTATTGCAGTTTTATTTAATTTTTAGATCTATAAAATTAATTGTAATTAGTGTGTTATCACCTGGATTGAACCTCAAGTTAAAGGAAGGAAATTCCAGGGTAACCACAAACCACGCTTAGCCAAGTAGCTAGCCCTACTATGCCAAGAGAGGGCTCTCTCTGTAAGGATCTCAAGCCAAGATGACTGGATCAGGAAAATGATATTAGGCTAGGTATAGTAGCACAAGATTTGATTTGATTTTGAACGGTTTTCCTGGATCAGGAGGAGCCAAACAGTTAGGGCAAGGAAATTAGGTCAAAATTGCAGGGTGTTCGATGGGGCAAGGTAGGAACAAGGCTCAAAACTCTAGGATTTAATGGGTGAGGTCATTTCAAGATAGGTGAGGAGCTAGAAAGAGCATGCAAGCAACATGGATTCTTCCTAATCTGAAGAAAACATAGACTGTGAAATGTCTACCCAAAACAGAGTATAGAATTTATGGATTATGCATTTCAGACTTGTATACATTCACATATAGAGCATGAAATGATGAAATGGAATCAAAAATACATTTTAACACATGAAAAAATAAGGAAAAATTAACTGAGTATCATACCACATGGATCCCAAAGAAATAGCTGCAAATGTTCATTAAATTTCCTGTTGTAACTGATACAAAATGATGTCTATCAAAGCCTAAGCATCCCACTAAGTCCAACCCTTTACAATGAGAAAGAAGAAGAAGATATAAACATTGATTCAACCTCCTCCCATCCTCAAGGGTCGAATCCCTAAGATTAGGAGCTAATCTACTGAAAATTGAACAAGAACATGGAATCTAGGCATCCTAACAACTTGCCTCTAAAAGTGAGGAAACTGATTCATTTGTCCTCAAGATAACTTTTAATCTAATGAATCTACCTTCTAGTAATTATTATCCATAATATTTACAGGCCTAGTTATCATTTAAATCAATAAAATACCATCCATGAGAGGAAACCCAAAATTACAGTTAAGGCACGGTGAAATGGAAACTGAGCAAAATTTTTGTCCTATGTGGAGCGCCCAAGCTCTATGGGCAGTGCTTTTTTCAGGGCCATTTTGGAGGCCTTCCCTATGTTCGAATTGATCTCATGATATCTCATTGGAATTCTCTTCATGTCTCCTTTTCATAACATCTTGAATTTTTTCATTTGAAGCATATTTGACCCCTCAAAAATGGATTCTCCCAAGACTTCTTATGTGTGTCCAAAAAAGGGCAGAAAACGTCATTTTTGGGGTGGCTTTTGACCTTTTGGTTGACAAGTTCTGCTTTAAAAGCTTAGAAAAATCTCAGGGTGCATGTACTCATCATTAGGAATCCAAAAATTCTAACCATTTCCTCATTGGATGTCCCTAGGAAAAGCGCAGCGCCGATGGCGCTGTACATAGAGCCAAAATTTATGTGTCAAAAATTGCCAGATTCTTCAATAGGAAAAAATTCTTCAAAACTTGCTAAAAATTTGTGGAGAACACCACCATCAAGTGTCTTGGTTAGCCAAGGAATATTCAGCAAGAAACCTAAGCCTACCATCGTCCTTTTTTCCTTTGAGTGCTTGTTTTATCCTTCTTTTCATTTGCTTGACCCTTATGTTGCAAACCTTGTTCTGGGTCCTATAATGGTGAGCCATGAGCCTGATGATTCGAATGTCCCTGTTGGCCTTTTGTAGTAGCTTATCCAAATGGAAATTGACACTGTCAAGCCAAGTTTCTCTATCCTCCTCAATTTCATTCTCGATTCTTTGTTTTGCAATCAAGGTAGCCAATGTTTCTTCCTCTTGCATTACTGACTTGCCCTTGTCACATTGCCTCTTTTTTTTGAGAAGTTTCAACTCCATGAGGACTTGTTTGTCACTTAGTTGCTTGTTCTCTTGCTCAAGGTATGAAATGACATACTTAGCTCTTGCCAAGTTTTGTATCAGTGCTTGGATATGTCAATCTTTTTCCCCTATGGTTATGTTTTTGTTTGTTGCCTCATCTTGGGCCTCCAAGTCAACTATCTCAATACCATGATGGATGTGTGTCTGTTCTGGTTCATCATCTTCCATCAAATAAAAATTCCTTTCCTCCTCATCATTAAGGCCTTCCTCCAACATCATTTCCTTTCCTTCATGTAGTTGTTGCATCTTTTGTACCTGTTGTGTTGATGAAGTAGGCAAAGCCCCTTCCACATTTTGTGGAGCAAGAATTTTCCTATGAGCTGATGAATAAGGCAATGCCCCTTCCACATCAAGTGGAGTAAAAACTTTCCTATCTACTGCAAACAACTTTCTAGCCCCTCTCTAATATGTATTGTAGGCTTCTGGCTCCTCAACATTTTTAGTCTCTTTAACCTTCTCATCTTTCTTTACTTTGGCACTGTTGGAAGGCCTTTCTGCTTCTTGAGGCAACGGTGGAGGAATCTGAGGACCATTGAAGATGTCATTGGAAATAAATGTATCCCAGGAGATGTTTAAGAGGTTGAGATGATGTAGCAAAATCATCTTAATCAGGGAATAGTGATAGATACTACTGATTTGTTGAGGGTATGTCTTTTTCTGTACAATGTGGGCCATCTTCTCAATGTTCCTGAATAAGAAATAAGGGATGCTCAACATTTTCACCATTCTGAAGTGCATAAGATGCCTAATGTGATAGGTGTACAATCTAGAAAATCTTCCCTCACATGAAAAATACTTCATAATGATCCTCATCATAGGGGCATACTTGTCTTCAAGGAACTTGAAAGGAAAGGTCCTCTTCTTTTCATTTCTGTACCTAGATTTGTTGTATGGCTCATAGTAGTGCTCATCCAAATCTTGTGCCTTATACCATTTTCCCCCACATTTGGAATCCTTGTGGCATCAGCAATGATGGAGGATGAAACTGTAAAGTTCACCCCGATAAGAGTTACCTTATTATCACAGAGATTGGCTACAAAAAGCCTGGTTAGCTCAGGATGATGTTGAACTCTTTCCACCTGCTCACAAAACTCATAACACCCTACATGCCTGAAGTAAGTGACGGTCATATGAGAAGCCTATAACTCTCTGATGTTGGATGGTTCCTCTTTGATAATTCTACCTCCCTTATGTGGTTTTATCTAATGCTAAGGTTCATCTCCCATGCTTTCACTGCTACTATTTTTCTCCTCCTCATAATATATATCCTCTTTGTCCATGTTTGCTGAATTTTGAAGTTTTGTAACCCTCGAGAAGGTAACAAAAGAGCAAGTATTGGTGATTAGGGATAGGGGAAGGGGAGATGAACTTATGTAATGTAGGATGAAATATATATGATATGAGAGTGAGAAGGAGGGTATTTTTTCTTGGTAAGGATTGTTTAGAAAATAGGGTTTTAGGATTTTGCTTTGGGGATTAGAGAAAAAGGGATATGGAGTGATTTATAGGAGGGATTAGGGTTCCAAGGAACAGGTGGATGGATGTGTTTTGATGGAATCAGGGTTTAAGGAAAAGGTGGAGGGATTTGTAGACAATCTAAGGTTTGAGTTTTGAAATAGAAAACCAACTTCAAAATGATGAATTAAATGCCAAGAGGATAGCTCAGAGATTACACACACTTGTTTATAAGTTATAGAATCCAAACAATACGTTTTGAGTGGCTAATAGGGTGTTTTGGCACTTGTTGGCCCTATGCGCAGTGCCACCTACAGGTGTGCAATGCCTTGGCTCTATGCGCAACACCATTCAAATTTGCATTGGATAAACTGCCCTATGCACAATGCTCCAGCCTCTGTTCATAGTGCCTCCTCAAATTGCTCTGTGTGTAGCGCCCTATATCCTATGCACAACACCTCTTCTCCTTAGCCACCAAATGGCCTAAATTCCCCTCTCTCCTTCAAGGCTCTTCTTTCTCTTTGTCAAATGAAAGTGATGAATTTGGAAAAGGAGTTTGACATCTTATATAGAGGTGATTTTTATTTTTCTTTAAAGAAAACCCACTTTCTAATGTTTTGGATCATTTTCTTCTTTCCGCCAAATCTTTGTTTAATACCTTTCTCTCTTTGTCTCTTTTCAAATGGATAATGCTTGGATTGAACTGATTTTATCAGTGGTTTCATTTTCTTGTAGTAAGGAGAAATTTTTGGGGCAACTGGGAACACTTATTACACAAAATGGATTGAATTACATCAAAAGAATATAAATTAACTAAAAATACTCTTTTTTCATCTCACAAACATGTTTTTGAGATGAAAATTACATTAGTGACAAAATACCTTTGTACAATCATCATGACTTACTGGCAATCACTCTTTTCATATTGGTAATCATCATATCTTTGCTGCCCTTTATTTACACTTGAAATCATGCTTTTGACCTTGGAAATGAACCCTAAGACCTAATGGAAATACCTTGGAAATGAACCCTAAAACCTAATGGAAAGACAACTGCCTTGACACCTAAAGTAACATGTTTGAAACCTCAACAAATACAACATGGAAATGGGTTAGCAAATCTACCTCATGAGAGAAGATTTGATTTTCTAAGAAAAAGAGAACCATCAGTCAACCATTTTAACATGACCTAATGGAATGATCCAAAATTTAGTATGAGACACCTAAAATGAAAATGCAAAGAGAAGATTTTATCCTTGATGGAAGTATGCATATACTGACACTAACATTGGCCATTTGGGGATTGAAACTCCTTGTAGGTGTCAAGAACACCATAGACCAAGTGCCTAGCTGATTGGGCCAATACAGTCAAACAAATGAAAGACTGAAAACTTTTTTGAAAATTTTGAAAAATGATGACTCGATACAAACTGAAGAATGACTCACAACCGACTCTAAACTGACTCAAAAACCAACTAAACTCAACACAAATAGTTTAAGCTTTATAGCCTTCACTTCAGGCCCCAAGCTCAGATGACATTGTACTTCAAATCTTGCAAGGAAAGCAAACTAGTATATACAATGATAGTGAGGCTACTTTAGGAAACTGCATCAGAAATAGTAGTGTTTCAAGAGCCTACCATTCACTGGTCCTCCTGAGCATTCTTGACCATCCATTTCCTTTAATAAAAATGCATTCTGTCCTCGATAGGCTGAGATTTTATACGGTCCTTTCCATAGATTGTCAAACTTACCATGCTTTCCTTTTTCTTCATTTCGTGCATCCCATCGCAGCACTACATCTTCCAGTTGAAACTTTTATGCCTTGGTTTTGTGGTCATAAATCTTCTTTATCTTCTCTTGCAGTTAGAAATTTTTTTGAGAAACCTCTTCTCTTGTTTGTTGAAGGTGAATCATTTGATTGATCCAGCTCTGAATGTCATCCTCTTCACTGTCGACTTCTTGTAACAATCTCATGACTGGGACTACAAGGGATGTGGGAAACACTGTATCAGTACCATAAGGCAATTCAAAAGGTGACATACCTATTGATTTCTTGCTTCTCACTCTGTTGACCCACAAATAATTGAAAAGCTTCCGATGCCAATTATTTTTGTTTTCTTCCAACATCTTCCTAATAATGTTTACCAAGGATTTATTTGACGACTCAGCTAGTCCATTGCCCTGCGGGTAGTATGTCGTGGAATGACCCAATGTGATGTTGTATTTGTTGCAAAACTCAACCATTATCTTCGAATTAAATGCTGCTACATTATATGTAATAATCTTGTGAGGGAAACCAAAACAAGACAAGATATTGGACTCTAAAAACTAAATGATTACCGTGTCCGTAGCTTGCCTTGTCGGAATGGCTTCGATCCATTTGGTGAAGTAATCAGTAGCCATCAAAATCTATTTGTGGTATGTTGATGATGTAGGATGAATTTCTCCTGTGAAATCAAGCCCCCACTGCTGGAAAGGTGCATTAACTACAATTGGTTTCAGAGGAAGAGGAAGCAACTTCCTTTTTCCTTGAAAAACTTGACATTCGTGGCAGCTCATGATTGTCTTATATAAATTTGAAAACAAAGATGGCCAATAATATCCTGCTCTCAAGATTTTATTAGATGTTGTTTTCCAAAACAAGTGACCCCCATAATCTCCTCTATGGAAATCATTCATTACCTTCTGAGCTTCATTTTCAACCAAACAATTAAGGAGAACCCCTCCCGGATCTTTCCAATAGAGAGCACTATTTAAAATGCAGAATTTTGCACACTTTAGTTTTAGTGATCTACCTTTACTTCTTGACATTCTAGGAGGAGGAGAAAGAAGTTGAAGAACATATACTATATTGGAATACCAAGGTGAGTTAAGAAACATCTCTGTACCTGAATGAGTGTGCCACCATCTTCGTCATCTGACATTGCTGTAGTGAGATTTATGTCTAGAACATGAAGGTTCAACTCATCCATGAGTTTCACGAAGCCTTGACCTTTGATCAGTTTGGTAGGCTTAATCTCAAGATCATACTCTAACATCACTGCTATCCACTTACCCCTTCTTCCCTTCAGATCATTTTGCATGAGGACATCTTTGACAATTGCGTTAGGAACATATGCTATAGTATGTGAATGCAGAATGTAAACTCGGAATTCCTTCAATGCCTTTATAAGAGCCAAAGCTAGTTTCTCAATAATGTTATAGTGCAAAGCAACATCTCTGATAGCCCGACTGAAAAATGCAATGGGTTGTTCCACCTGAGCCTTCTTTTTCATCAACACCGTAGCCAAAGTGTGCTCAGATGCAAATGAAAATATAATAAAATCATGAGTATAATCAAAATTGATCAAAACAAGGGCTGCGGTCAAAGAAAGCTTTGCCAAGTTGAAATATTTCATGGAATCCTCGGTCCATTTCACAGTGTTTTCCTTCTTCAACATATTAGTTAACTCACGTAAATGCTCAACCAAATTTGGTATAAATCCGTGTAAGAAATTCATCTTACCGTTGAAAGCTTGAATCTCTTTTTTGTTGCGCGGAAAGTCTATTTGCTGGATTGCCTCCACCCTTGAAGGATAAATGCAAATACCATATTTAGAAACTATATGATTGAGGAGTTTAACTTCCTCCATGGAAAAAATACTCTTCTTTGGATTTAAAGAAATCTCGAATGCCCTGCTTTTCTGAAAAAAAATACTCAAGTGGTGTAGGTGCTCATCATAAGAACCAAAAAATATTGTCAAGATATCTAAGTAAAATACCAAGAAAACATCCTTCTCATTATCAAAAGCTATATCCATGTCCCGCTAAAAAGTGGCCCCAGCATTCTTCAGCCCAAATGGCATCTCTGCATACTGAAAAGTTCCCCATGGTGTTGTGAAGGCAGTTTTGTCTTGGTATTTTTCGTGCACCAGGATCTGATTGTAACCTGAATAGCCATCTAGTAGTGACATTCGTGATGCTCCAACTACTCTTTGTAGAATATGGTCCATCTTAGGAAGAGGGTAATTATCTTTCAGGGATACTTTATTTAGGTTCTAGAAATCAATGCACAACCTTATCTCTCCAGTCTTTTTTCATACCAGGACCAAATTTGAAATCCAAACAGAGAATCTAATTGGAACAATGATACCAGCTTTAAACAATCTATTTACCTCTTTCTCAATGGATGGAAGCAGCTTTGGATTGATTCTCCTCGAATTTTGTCTAAATCATTTTTGATCCGGCTTGACAGGAATGGTATGCTGAATGATGTTCTTGTCATATACCTTGAAATCTGAGTAATCCCACGCAAAAACATCAAAAAATTCAGAAAGCAATTTACCATACTTAGCCTTTGACTCAGGAGACAATGTTTTTGATAACTTAACAAACTTGGGTTGGTCCGCTGTCCCAATGTTTACACCTTCAACTCCTTTGTCAGTAGGAACCAAGGTTGGTTTTCTCGCCACATCATCTTGATCAAACAACTCCTATAAAGGTATAAGATCTCTAGGAATAACATTATCCTTCAGTGGTAAAACATCCATCTGATTTACCTCAATGTCTTATTCATCAGAATCACTAACATCATCAATGAAACCATTCTTAAACTTCCATTCATTCTAAAAAAAGGAATTAATTTCATTGTCATCACAGAAAACTTGTCAATATCTCAGATTATCAAGAACAATAGGCCTATGTTTGACATGAATTTCAAATTTATTGCTATAATTCATTGGAATTTTCAGATTGCTCTTTGTTATAGTAAGTGAATCAGTAATGATGTTTTGACGTCTTGGCACCACTGCCAATGTATATTCTGGAAACATTTTCAAGATATCTAGGACTACATTCCTATAAGCTCTCATTCACGGATGCTTCTCTTGATATTCTCCTTTTACTTGTTTAATCACTAGCTCTGAATCACCATAAATAGAAATCCTTTTTGCACCCAACTTCTTCAAAAATTTTAGACCTGTAATAAATGCCTCGTACTTCGCTTCATTATTAGAGCAATCAAAATCTAATTTATAGGAACACACTCTAACATTACTTGGGACTTTGTCTGGCTGAAAAATAGGACTTCGAATCCAAATTCCAATACCTACGCCATCTTTACCCAAAGCACCATCGAATTCCATGCTCCAAAGGCCAGCTTCATCTTCCAGATGTTGGAATTCTGGTTTAGTTTCGATCTTACCTTTGTTGGTTGCTTCATTTTCCTGCCCTTCACTGACTTTGTGCTCCTATGGAGGCTGCTCAGAAGCAATTGCCATTTTTTCCTTTTCTTGACAAAGAACTACTCTAAAACTCTCGAAAATTTCTAGTACATCATCTACTTCTACAAGCTGAATATCTACATCATTCAATCCATTATCAGTGTACAAAACAAAAGACTCTAAATCTATATGTACAACATTTATCGGATGATTTATGGGCTTGTCTTTACTAGTGATCATATACTTCATCTTCTTTTCTCGGTACAACTTCCTCAATTGACCAAAAACAGTGATTGTAGCATAAGAGAAGTCAAGTTGTAAAGTGCCTTTGAGTTTGGCTCCCCGCGATCTAGACAACAACATACCAAATCGAGGTGGTATATCAGCTACTACCACATCCATCAAGACATTCTTGTTTGATATTTGACCTAAGGAAACCACCAAATCTTTGATGAGAACAATGCAATGAACTCTACCAGAATCAAATGAATACAAATCATGATATTTTTAGGCGATATCCAGGCCCAGCTTTTCCATGATGGCCTTAGGCATCAAATTGTGGGAAGCTCTGGAATCAAGCATATCATTATGAATAATATACTCATGCAGTCTAAGACTCAAATAAAAGGGCAAGACTTCACTATCTTCTAGCTAACCTTCTATAGCTGGACCAAAAATAAGTTCAGGGTGATCATCCTCAACATTCACCATGTCAGTCAAAGGATCAATTTGCAGTATTATAGATACATGGTGTTTGTAATGGCTATTCTTAACAAGCTCAGTCAAAGGAATGGACACTTTCAATTTAGCAATTTCACTTTCTAAATTAAAATATGTGACTTATCTACCTTTTTAACACTGATATCCCTCTTATTTATTTTCTCCTTCATTGCACTATCCTTTTACTAATTGTCATTCTCTTTTGCAACTTTACTTGTTGATGGCTGATTTACCTTGCTGGAATTCTAATCAACAAGCTCCTTTCACTTTCTCTGATTGTTTGGGGGCTCATTCTTTGATTGAACATCCTTCCTCTTTTGAATAGGATTGACCAGTACATCTCTGCTCCTCAAATGATATTGTCCTTGTTGTGTGCTCAAATCACCCATGTAACCATGCTTATAATCATCATATTTGGCCTCCAAAACAACATCATTTGCAAAGATTTAGTCCTCATCCTTTAGAATGTTGAAACCTTCTGCATACTCCTCATCTTCGGTCAGAAATATAGGCATACCATCAGCAGTGAAAAAGTGATTTTTTCAATTACTGAATCTTCCTCGTCTTCTTATTCTACTCCTTGAACATAATTCTGTTGTAAGGGAGTTCTGATTTGTTGTTTTTGTTGCGTTGGTTGTTCCGGTGCTTTTTGTTCTCTTTTCTTGATGTGGAATTGGGGTTGATACTGCCCTCTAAAGTTTGGGTTCTGGATCTGAAGTTCAGGTCTGTCTGAGATGGATAACCGGTCAACCATCCTTTCCATTGTTCGAATCAATGTATCCATTTTTACATCTGAATTAGATTCTTCTTCTTTCATGGTCACTTTTTTCTCTGATCTCATTCTTATTCGTTTGGCCAGCAAGTTCACATCTACGCTCACAACATTCTTTTGCATGTCTTCTAGAGTTGTAGGATCATGTTCACACAACTAATATGCCATATCAACATCAAATCCATATGGAAACTTTAGAAAAGTCAATTCCTCTGGTGGTTTTATGTTTGCAGGGATAGCGTTGTACACTGCATTAAATCTTACACAATAGTCTTTCACACTCTCACCAACATTTCTTTTGATGTTTTCATATTCAGACAAAATATGAAGGGGATTTTTCTTCACCTCCCACCGATCTAGGAACTTCCAGTGGAGGATGGGTAGAGTAGTGATAGAGCTGCAGGTAGGGCTCTGAACCATTTCCGAACTTATCCTCCAAAAGCTTTGTACAAACAGCCTCATTGTCACATCTTCAATTTCAACTTCATGGAGGTCAAATAAGTCATTCATCTTGTCTACATGTTGTTGAGCTGTAATGGTTTAGGTTCCATCAAAAAAGGGTATTTTGGTTTGATAATCAGCGGGCATGGCACCAGGATTTTGAGGTAAAACAAGGGGTGCATACTGGGCAGCCATAACTGGAGGTGGGGGACGTGGTGGATTTAAAGCAAGGATTGGGATATTTGGTATACTCAAAGGGGAAATCATGATAGCTTGAGTGGTGTGAACAATCTGTGAAGAAGAAGGTAGGGGGTAAGAGATTTTTTGGGTGGCAATAGATGCAAAGGAGATATCTCGAAAATTCAAAGATGCCCTATGAGTCTTATTTTGCACCCAAGTGTTTAAGTTTGAAGAGAGGTTCCGCAACTGATCAAGAGTATGAATAAGCTGTGACCCTGATTTATTTTGTGAAAACAAGTCTTCAACGGGATTGTAAAGAGATATAGAGGAATCAACAACTATCTGATCAATCCAACTTAAAGACTTCCTGCGAAATAAACTTTGTTCAAAATTAAGATCAAACTCAATGTCTTGCAAAGTGTCTAACCTTCCCGGGAGTGAATTAACACAAGGAACGAAATCTTCACTTGATTGTTCTTCGACTAAACTAGATTTCTCTGCAGCCTTCTTATATTTTTTCCCAATCTTATGAGGATCACTAAAAATGGTTGGAGGATTCAGATATGGATTGGGTCTGGTGTACTTTCAAGAAGCCAGTATGTCTAGTTTTGAAATTTTATATTTTTCTTCACAACTTTCCACTTCAAGCTATTAAATTCTAAAACTCATCATCCACAAGCTTAAGAATTCAAATGAAACATGCTACTGGGGTGATTAACTTCAGATCTTTCGATCCCCAGTATGGTCGCCACTATGTTATCACTGGGTTTGAACCTCAGGCTGAAGGAAGGCAATGCCAAGGTAACCACAAACCACGCTTAGCCAAGTAGCTAGACCTACTATGCCAGGAGAGGACTCTCTCCGTAAGGATCTCAAGCCAAGATGACTGGATCAGGAAAATGATATTAGGCTAGATATAGTAGCACAAGGTTTGATTTGATTTTCAAGGGTTTTGCTGGATCAAGAGGAGCCAAACAGTTAGGGCAAGGAAATTACATCAAAATTGCAGGGTGTTCGATGGGACATGGTAGGCACAAGGCTTAGAAATCTAGAATTTAATGGTTAAGTTGATTTCAAGATAGGTGAGGAGATAGAAACAACATGCAAGTAACATGGATTCTTCCTAGACTGAAGAAAACATAGACTGTGAAATGTTTACCCAAAACAGAGCATAGAAGTTATGGATTCTGCCTTTAAGACTTGTATACATTCACATAAAGAGCATGAAATGATGAAATGGAATCAACAATACATTTTAACACATGAAATCATAAGGAAAATTGAACTTATCATCATACCACATGGATCCCAAACAAATAGCTGCAATTTTTCATTAATCTCCTACTGTAACTAATACAAAATGATGTCTATCAAAGCCTAAGCATCCTATTGAGTGCAACCCTTTACAATGAGAAAGAAGAAGAATATATAGACATTGATTCAACCTCCTCGAATCCACAGGGGTCGAGTCCCTAAGATGAGGAGCTAATCTAACCAAAACTGAACAAGAAACTGGAATCTAGGCATCCTAACAACTTGCCTCTAAAAGTGTGGAAACTTATTCATTTGTCCTCATGATAACTTTTAATCTAATGAATCTACCTTCTAGTACTTATTATCCATCATATTTACATTCCTAGTCATCATTTACATCATTAAAACACCATCCATGATAGGAATCCCAAAATTACAGTCAAGGCACAGTGAAATGGAAACTCAACACAAATTTTGTCCTATGCACAACGCCCAAGCTCTATGCACAGTGCTTTTTGCAGAGCCATTTTGGAGGCCTTCCTAGTATCACAATTGAGCTCATGATATCTCACTGGAAATCTCTTCAACTCATCTTTAAATAACATCTTGAATTGTTTCATTTGAATCTCATTTGACCCCTCAAAAATTTATTCTCCCAAGACTGCTTCTGTGTGTCCAAAAAAGGGTAGAAAGGTCATTGTTTGGGTGTCTTTTGACCTTTTGGTTGACCATTTCTACTCTAGAAGCTTAGAAAATTCTTAGGGTGCATGTACTAATCATTAGGAATCCACAAATTCTGACCATTCCCTCATTGGATGTCCCTAGGAAAAGTGGCGCTACGCATATAGCCAAAATTTTTGTGTCAAAAATTGCCAAATTCTTCAAAAGGCAAAAATTCTTCAAAACTTGCTCAAAATTTGTGGAGAACACCACCATGAAGTGTCTTGCTTAGCCAAGGAAGTTTCATCAAGCAACCTAAGCTTATCATCCTCCTTTTTTCCTTTGAGTTTTTGTTTTAGCCTTCTTTTCATTTGCTTGACCCTTATGTTGCAAATCTTATTTCAGGTCCTGTAATGGCAAGCCATGCGCCTGATGATTCAGTTGTCCCTATTGGCCTCTTGTAGTAGCTTCTCCAAATGAAAATTGACCCTATTAATCCAATTTTATCTATCCTCCTCAATTTCCTTCTCAATTCTTTGTTTTGCAGTCAAGGTAGCTGATGTTTCTTCCTCTTCCATTACTGACTTGCCCTTGTCACTTTGCCTCTTTACTTTGAGAATTTCCAGCTCCATGAGGACTTTTTTTTCACTTGGCTATGTGTTCTCTTGCTCAAGGTATGAAATGAAATACTTAGCTCTCGCCAAGTTGTCCATCAGTGCTTGGATTTCTGCATCTTTTTCCCTTATGGTTATGTTTTCGTTTGTTGCCTCATCTTGGGCCTCCAAGTCAACTATCTCAATACCATGATGGATGTGTGGTTGTTTAGGTTCATCATCTTCCATCAAATCAAAATCCCTTTCCTCCTCATCATCAAGGCTTTCCTCCAGCATCTTTTCCTTTCCTTTATGTAGTTGTTGCATCTGTTGTACCTATTGTGTCGATGAAGAAGGCAAAGCCCCTTCCACATTTTGTGAAGCAAGAATTTTCCTATGAGCTAATGAAGAAGGCAAGGCCCCTTCCACATCAAGTGGAGTAAAAACTTGCCTATCTACTGCAAACAACTTTCTAGCCCCTCTCTTATATGTCTTGTAGGCTTCTGGCTCCTCAGCAGCTTTAGACTCTTTAACCTTCTCATCTTTCTTTACTTTGGCACTGTTGGAAGGCCTTTCTTCTTCTTGAGGCACCGGTGGAGGAATCTGAAGACCACTGAAGATTTTATTGGAAATAAATGTATCCCAGGAGATGTTTAGGAGGTTGAGATGATGTAGCACAATCATCTTAGTCAGGTAATAGTGATAGATACTACTCATCTGCTGTGGGTATGGCTTTTTCTATACAATATAGGCCATCTTCTCAATGTTCCTGAATACGAAATAAGGGATGCTCAACATTTTCACCCTTGTGAAGTGCATAAGAAGCCTAATGTGATAGATGTAAAATCTAGAAAAGCTACCCTCACATGTAAAATACTTCATAATGAGCATCATAGGGGCATACTTGTCTTCAAGGAACTTGAAAGGAAAGGTCCTCTTCTTTTCATTTCTGTACCTGGATTTGATGTATGTCTCATAGTAGTGCTCATCCAAATATTGTGCCTTATACCATTTTCCCCCACATTTGGAAACCTTGTGGCATCAACAATGACAAAGGATGAAACAGTAAATGTCACCCCAGCAAGAGTTACCTTGTTATCATGGAGATTGGCTACAAAAAGCATGATGAGCTCAGGATAATGTTGAACTCTTTCCACCTACTCACAAAACTCGTAACACCCTAGATGCCTGAAGCAAGTGACGGTGATATGAGAAGCTTGTAACTCTCTGATATTAGATGGTTCCTCTCTGATAATTCTACCTCCCTTATGTGGTTTTCTCTGATGCTAAGGTTCATCTCCCATGCTTTCACTGCCATTATTTTCCTCCTCCTCATAATCTTTGTCCTCTTTATCCATGTTTGTCGAATTTTGAAGTTGTGCAACCATAGAGGAGGTAATGAAGGAGTGAGTATTGGTGATTAGGGATAGGGGAAGGAGAGATGAACTGGAAGGGGAGATGAACTTATGTAATGTAGGATGAAATATATATTATATGAGAGTGAAAGGAGGGTATTTTTTCTTGGTAGGGACTGTTTAGAAAATAGGGTTTTAAGATTTTTCTTTGGGGATTAGGGGAAAAGGGATATGGAGGGATATATAGGAGGGATTAGGTTTCAAGGAATATGTGGAGGGATGTGTTTTGAGGGAATTAAGGTTTAAGGAAAAGGTGGAGGGATTTGTAGGAAATCTAGGGATTGAGTTTTGAAATAGCAAACCAACTTCAAAATGATGAATTGAATGCCAAGAGGATAGCTCAGAGATTATACTCACTTGTTTATAAGCTATAGAAGGAAAACAATACATTTTGAGTGGTTGATAGGGTGTTTTGGCACTTGTTGGCCCTATGTGCAGTGCCACCTAAAGGTGCGCAGTTCTCTGGCTCTATGCGTAGCACCGTTCAAATTTGCACTGGAGAAATTTCCATATGCGCTCACTCCATCCCTATGGGCAACACTTTGTCCCTATGTGCAGTGCTTCGACCTCTATGCGCACCACCTCCTCAAACTTCTTTGTGTGCAACGCCCTATGTCCTATGCATAGCGCTTCTTCTCCTTAGCCACCAATTGTCCTCAATTCCCCTCTCTCCTTCAAGGCTCTTCTTTCTCTTTATCAAATGAAAGTGATGATTTGGAAAAGGAGTTTGACATCTTATATAGAGGTGATTTTTATTTTTCTTTAAAGAAAACTCACTTTCTAATGTTTTGGAACTTTTTCTTCTTTCCTCGAAATCTCTATTTAATACCTTTCTCTCTTTGTCTCTTTTCAGGTGGATGATGCTTGGATTGAAGTGATTTCTTCAGTGGTTTCATTTTCTTGCAGCAAGGAGAAATTTTGGGGGAAGATAGGAACACTTATTACACAAAATGGATTGAATTACATCAAAAGAATATAAATTAACTAAAAATACTTTGTTTTCATCTCAAAAACATGTTTTTGAGATGAAAATTACATTAGTGACAAAAGATCTTTGTACAATCATCATGACTTACTGGAAATCACTCTTTGCTTATTGGTCATCCTTATACCTTTTCTTCCCTTTATTTACACTTTAAATCATGCTTTTGACCTTGGAAATGAACCCTAAGACCTAATGGAAATACCTTTGAAATGAACCCTAAAACCTAATGGAAAGACAACTGCCTTGACACCTAAAGTAACATATTTGAAACCTCAACTGAATACAACATGGAAATGGGTCAGCAAATTTACCTCATGTGGGAATATTTGATTTTCTAAAAAAAAATACAACCATCAGTGGACCATTTTAACCTTACCTAATGGAATGATCCAAAATTCAATATGAGACACCTAAAATGAAAATGCAAAGAGCAGATTTGATCCCTGATGGAAGTATGCATATACTAACACTAATATAGTGCATGCATGTAAAATTAAATCAAATCATAAAATTATATAATGAAAAAATAATCCCACACACACATAATACACAAGATATGCTCCCTGGGAAACCCTTTCGGGAGAAAACTCAGCTGGAAGGTGAGGTCACTTCGCTCTCTCTCTTTGTCTGCAAATATGTTTGCAGATACAAAGAAGTAATGTTTGTGGCCTATGAGCTACTACAATGCATAGATTATCTCTGTGTACTCTACCTCCTATCTCTCCTGGCTATCTTTGCTCAACTATGGAACAAAATGCTCTCGAAATAATGGAATGCCTCTTCCTCCTAGTGGCCTGGTTATAACACTACCCGATAACCTACTAGTGGTTAAGTTTGACTACATCAACTCTTAAACAGAGTTACAGAATACGTGGCTCACCCCTTTTCCATGAATAATGTGGGCTGACGCACATCCTCCATAACTATAGGCGTGAAAACAGGAAGGTCAACTTTTGAGTGGCAAAACGTTTGCATACGGACTTTGATTGTCGTGATTCTTGCATCGTTGGAAAGATTTATTTGTGTATAATAGCATGAAAATGTGGTGCACACAAGAGACAAAGTTTTACCCCCAAAAAAATGTCATTTGATGCCTCAAAACGCTCCCAGAAGGTTTCAGTCCCTGTTTCGCCAAACTGGGTCCCGCCAGTAAAAACGGTACGTGAGCTGATTCCTCCACTTTTTCAACTCCAAATGCATAAATATGGATGTCAAAAAATATAATGATCCAATTCGTATGATTGTTCAAGGAGGTAGTTGTGCTTGAAACAAGCTAGCAATCTTATGAATGAGATGTAATGAATGGGACAAATTGAAAGAATTGAGTTTTGTTTTCATAGTTGAAAATTTAGTTTTGGAAAAAACTCTTAGATCTATTTATATTTTGAAAGTTATTTTCATAAAAAATTTAATTGTATTTTTTATTTACATTGAAATATTTGTTCTTTTTTATTAGTCTACTATTTTGTTTTTTGATAATAGGGCTCTAGCACCTCAATTCCCAATTCTCTGACATTAGCAAAGTTGAAATCAACATCTCTTCTTAGCCTAGACCTTGATTGAGAAATTGAATATTCAATGGCCAAGAAACTTTAGGGGATTAAATGTGAGAAAAGTATTAGGCATGTAATAAACCTTGGAATATTGTTTCAATTCCATTAGGATTATATATTGAAAATTGTAATTTAATCCTTCAGTTTTTTTTTTTTGTTACATTAGGTTTTTCACTTTGCGCTTCAAATCCATAACATAAAAAATGCAAGGTCTTCCAGGTATTTTAGTTCAAACACAACTTATATCTATTGCCAAGCTAAAATAGACCCAAGTCTATCTCTTAGGAGGTGACTCAAACTCTCTAGTAATGGATGGAAAAAATTTCCAACATCAAGTAGAAAAGTCAGTAAGGAAAAGAAAAACCCTCATTTGAATGATTTCTTCAATTAAGTATTTTCCTAGACTGAATCTAATACTTACGCTATGGTCTTGCGGATTTGTTCTAAGCTGAAATTTTTAAAATCGTTTGCAGCTTTTGATTGAATCATTTGAAACTTGGTTGTATGTTGTGAATTTATGTTTATGTAGACAATTAATTCAATACATTAACCAACCTTTTAAGATCCACTATAAGAAAGGGATTTCAAGAGGATCTTAACAATATGATACCAAGGTTTGACATGAATATGTATTGTGTGGCTTTGCACTTAAAATGACATAGTAACTTTGTGAATCAATACATATGAATTAGTAATTATCATTTTGTTGTGATTGTTTAGATTTTTGTTCCCCTATTTTAACATTTATTCCAATTTTGTTAGAGGCCCATTTCTTCTTGCCTTCATGATATTCTGTTATAGCACATTAGTGATGCATGTATAGTATAAATTCACAAAAATACCTTCCTCCTCTATTTGCCTTGCATATCTCTCAATGGGTATTTCTAAACATTTAGAGTTTTTGGAGAGGAATTGAATATTTGTGATTTAGAGTGAGCTTAGCGATCATTTGGCAATCCTCGTGGGGTGTTTGTGGTGGATTTCTAGTCATGGTGGTGAGTTTGATGATTTGTGATGTTGATTAAGGATATGTAGTAGGCCAATAGCTTGTATTATATTGTGTTTTGGAATTTATTGGCCATTTAAAACCGCATTCATTAAGTATTTTGTTTTAGATGAGTATTTCACTTGGTGTGATATTCATATTTTCATACTTACATGTTATATAAAAAATAGAGATTGAATATTGTCTATAATGGTTTGGGATATTGAAAATATAATATTGTCATTTGAATTCTAATCATTTATGTATTCTTTAGTAAATTGAATCATAAAATTCAAACTTTTCCATTTCAAAGCCAAGTTCAAGTCGAGTTTGAGTGGATCCTCAATTGAGGCCAAATCCAAGTCTTAGTTTTATTTTTTTTCATTAGAATCCTAATAATTTTATAATTTTTTATTAAATTGAGTGATAAAATTCTATCTACTCCTGATTCAAAGCCAAGTCTAAGTTTAGTTTGAGTAAATCCTTATCTAAATATGAGGTCAAATTTGAGTCTTAGTTTTAAAAAAGTTACTTCAACCTTTGATAGTATAGAAAGTATAAGATATTTATGATAGACCAGACCTATACATACATGCTAATGAAATCCTAGCAATATTGTTAATTGAGAACAACCTTTAAATTTAATTTCTCTCCACATCAGAATAACAAAAGATTTTCTTACACATTTGGCCTATGATTTTAATTAATTCAAAAAATGTATAACAAGTTCATTATTATTTTGTAATTAAAAAGATGGTAAAATATAAAGGTGTTCCATACGATTAGATGATAATAAATACAAAGGGCCAATTTGTTTAAAATGTTAAGAGGTGGAGTGATTATCAATGAAGCTAGTTGTTGCTCAACTTTTCACATGCAAAATTGTAAATTTGGATGGTGCAACCAATGAACTATTCTACCACTTTGTAGAGCCTTTTGGCTCTCATGTTAAGCATAATGGAATTTTCTTTCTTGCATATGTTTTTGATAGGCTATAGTGATATCCAATTTTGCACTTTATTTCACTGATATGTTTTAGATACATCGTTGAGTTCTAATTATATTGTGTATTATTACAACAATTTCCCTTTTTAAGGTTTATTCAATAATATATCTACTCATATCTATAGTTGGGAATTATCTTGCCAACATGGATTGTGGTGGATTGAGATCATGATAACTTAGATTGCTCTAGATAATATCCTTATTTTTTTCTCTGTTCTTCTTGTAAAATTGGATTCCACCAAATGGATATCTTGTTAAAGGATATACTCATTAGAATAAATATCCTTTTTATTTCAAAAAACCTTTGAATCTATCCCTTCAATGAGCTTTAAACCTTTCTAGTCTATTTTTTCATGTTAGGTGTCATACAAAATCATTGTTTTGTAATTTCATTATAACTTTCATCTACTTCTATTTTGTTGAAAACCCATTTGATTTAGTGTGCTACTCATTAGGATTTTATATAAGTGATGTAAAAGAATTAGGTATTTGGGAGTGTATCATAATTCCCATTTGACTTTGTGGAGCCTTTATACAATTTGAGTTGGCTCAAGAGAACTTTTATAAGAAACTAAATTGGCTTAATAAAACTTCACTTTCAAAAGAGAAAATTGAGACTATTATTTTTTTCAATAGCTACAAATTCATCAAATATTTGACGAACACATATCTGTTAGATATCTTATGAGAATTCTAACAAGATATCTGACAAACTTCTGTTTGATTATCTGACATTTTTTTATCAAAAACTCAATGGAATTGTTTGTCATATATCCAAAACCCTCTTAAAAACATTGGTTGGATATCCGTCGATAATGTGTAAAAAGTAATGACTAATTTTGAGAAGGATATCTGACAAAGGAATGTTGGGTAACCATAGAGAACATGTTCATCATATCATTTAATAAAAAACACCAATTAAAATAGCAGGCACGTTCATTGGAACATGTTCATCAAATTATATAACAAAATTACACCGAAGAAACTAGAATCCATGTTATGTCAGAGTACATCGAAAATTCCCATTGGATTTTAGTGTGGATTTTATTAGTGTGAAAATGTCCCATTGGTAATAATTTATGATAAATTTTGGAAATCCAATCTAATAATGTCCCACTGGTAATAATTTATGATAGATTGTGCAAATGTCCCATTGTTAGATTGTGCAAATGTCCCTTTGAATGAACTATCTATTCCGCAACACAAAAAAACCCATTATTTATTTATATACATAGACCTCATCTATAAAAGGGGTGGGGAAAGATCATGCACACATGAATAATTAAGCTTCCTCAAGTCTACATTATTTACAATTTATCTTATATTTTTATTATGAACCACCATAGGACTAATTCACTCAGACTCCTCTACTGGCTTAATTATTCTTACCTCTAGCATTTTTTATAACTTTTATTTCACTTTCTTATTCGAAATTAGTTTCAACTGGTAAGGTATCTTCTTAACAGGTTTAGCACCTAGTTTCAAGGGGATTTTCATTTCTCCCAATTCTCTTACTATCCCCCTCATTTCTACAAAAGTTTTGGGGAGTAGATCCTAGCATTCTCTCATCAAATTAACCACTTTTTCCACTGTCTCATTATCGCAATAATCCTGTATAATGGCAAATTTCGGATTATGCATAGTTCCAATATTCACTTTCTTGGTCGTAATGGGTTTGGAATAGTATTTTATCTCCTACTTGGGTCCTAATACTATGCGGCCTCCTTCTATTTCTAGAGTTTGCAAAATTATTATGTCTTCATCATCATAAGCTAATCCTTCTACAATATTGTAGCACTCCATAAGTTCTTCAAGTTTTTATGAATGTTTATGTGCTTGACACAGAGGTACTAACTTGTGCACAATCCAACATTTTGGCACAAATATATTTTCTTTCAAGACCTTCAAGTATTTATTAAGTGCAACATCCTCAACTACAAAACTAAATGTGGATTTGAAACTTTGTTCCATATCTTCCAATTCCACTAGTCCTCTACTCACTTCGAGGTCACCATACCAATTCATAGGAATAAAATCTAAAGTATGAATAAACCTAAGGAACCACTCCTACTAAAGTATCTTTCTTCTATTCCAGGAAGAAACATAACTCTTTAGATGGGTTGTTGGATAATCCAACCTGGCATATTTCACTCCCTTAATATCTAATACTTAGCCAAAGCGAATACATAGTAAATTATTACATTGTTGCCAAGTCTTAATATTATTCTTGTGGCCAACCCACTAGTGTTCCAAAGTTTCTCTCAAAGCAACATTTAAAGCTAATAAGCATAAATGATCAAGTATATACATTTTAAATTCTTGTATAAAAGATAAAACATTAGATAAAGCATCATACCTTAGAGGATCTTGCATATCAATTCCAATCCAATGTATTGCACGAGTAACTATAACACTTACCCAGCATTGCTAGGAATAGATTGGGCCACTAATATGAATGGAGTCATCAACCTGAAGAAGCAGAAGATGATATTCAAGAAAAGGTCTCTACATGTAGTAGTTCCGCTAGATCCAGCCGAAGGAGCACGCTACAATAAACCTGTGCACAACGATGATAGTGACAATGAGTTGGATTTCATTTACCAAATAACAATGCAAGACCAAGATCGGGTGAACCCGACTGCAGATGGGAGAGTCTCATGGGAGTGCAACAGTTCCTGTAACTCAGATTCAGATGAAGAAATAGAACGTTGGAAGAACCGGTTGCACGAAGTAACAACGCTGAATTGCAACATGATGATGAGATCACTGTGGTGTGTGAAGACCAAAGTAAGGGAACTGCCAACATATGATGGGGTAACAGGAGTGGATGAATTCTTAGACAAATTTGAAAGTGCAATACCAAAATCGTAGTGGTACGATGCGCTAGAATGGGCATTGCACTCGACACCTACATGATGGGGGAATGCACACTAGAATAATATTGGAAACTGGCACGATTGTAGAAGATGTATGCACTTACGATTTCGAAGTCCCCAGCAACGAATACAAGCTAGGCATCTAGGACGAAGCAGTTTGTGCACCCACTTGTGTCGATGGGTGTAGACGTGTGTTGTGCAAGCACCTCCCAGACTAAGGATCGAAAATCAGAACCCAACACAGTAGCAGGGAAGGCGATGCACTCCACAAATATTACGCGACGAAGCATTCAAAAAGCTATGCAGAATCATGAACAGAGTTCACCAAGTGAGACAAACTGACTGGGACCTGCACGTACCAACGATTCGATGGGCCTATAGGACCATAAGAAAAACCCAGAGCGTGGAAATGACCCCACCACTGACAAAAAGAGATGAAACTAGGAGAGTAGAGAAGAATCCCCAGACCACAGCTCCAATAGTTGGGACAGGACGCGAGGACCTTGGTAAAGGACTTAGGAAATTACAGGAAGCCATTCGATGAGGGAGCTTGAAACTTCATGAAATCGACGAAGATTGGGCACAACTGAGGAAGAAAAGCATGACATTGGATGAAGAAATCAGTGAACTGGAAACCGAAGTCATACAAGTGGGCCCTGAGAAACTAAGCACAATGGGACAAAGTTTGGACAGCCCTACTACTGCATTAGAAGAAGTTGTGACCCTACTACCATGGCTGCGACTGCTGATCTGAAAATGAGATCTTAGACTAATATTAATGTATTACAGACTCATGTGCATGGATTTGCCTACATTACTTATGCAACAGATCGATAATATTGCGAAGAATATAGAAAGTGAAGCAGTTAAAGAAACATAATAGACAAACACACATAACATAGCAAGTTTAATATGGAGTTCACCCAAAACTCCTGGGCTATGTCTCCTGGTCTAGCCTTCAACGGTGACATCTCTATTATGTCTTCAAGAGTAGAGTTTTACAAAATGTGAGCTCAAATTGAGTCTCAACATAACAAGAACAAATAATAGGGGTTTGCTTGAATCCCTCAAGTCTTACTGAGTACATAGACTCTCCCTCTCGCTTTCTATCTTTGTCTTTTCTCTCTCTCAGCACTACTTGCCTTTGTCTTTGTCATTCTATGGCTTTTAAGCCAATCGACGTTGTGTGTTCATTTCCTCTTTTGGCCTCTCTGGCTCCCAGCCTCTGTCTGCTCAAATCCCCCTCTGAGCGTTAGCAACCATTGCTAAATGCCTTCAGGGATGGTGGCCACCTGTTCTATAACGGAAGGGACCATTGCACCTTTGAAATCCCAAAAATTGTCATTATTCTGTTTACACAGAGAAATACTCTAAAACACGAGAAAATCCACCCAAACGCAGTCTATCGGATCTGAAATATTATCAATTTCGCCTTATAACTCCATCAGGTCCGCCTTTATATCACTATCGCATGTCCACCATTGATCTGAGTGATCTTGATCTAACGGTTGAGATTCATTTCGGGTGGCTTATGTGTACAAGGATTAACCACCCGAAAAAGGTGGTTTTCTCTCTCCGGCGCCTAGCAACGTGTCAGCCAGTGGATGGGATCGAGAGGAGCCCATCCAATACCACTTACCACCTAAAGCCTGCTCGAAATCCCGCTCATTACGGAACTCAAAATATATATATCTGCATATATAAACCCTTTCGGGTCCGGATTCATCGCATCGGGCTTATTCCCTTTGTATTTTGTTTATTTGGTGAGAATGCGAAATACACAAAAAAATGTTATTTTCCAAATCTCAAAATATGTTAAATATCATCTATAACCCCATCGGGTCTGGCTATCGCGAGTCATATTTATATCAGCCCCACTCTGTTGTATTACTCTGATGCAATATTGCGATGCGATTGATCACAATCGCATATCACATAGACCCCGGGCCATTTGTAAGTTCTCCTTTGTAATCTACCAATTACGATATTGCGATGTAACTTGGGTCGTCAATCTGCGTGCTTGATTAATGGTCCTTGTTGACCTGCACTGATCGCTATCACATATTTCATATGGTAGCCTCCAATAGCCTCTGTCAGTTTTGATATGCCGATCGGATCTAGACCGTTGATCGGCTAGATCCGACGGCTCCTGTGCATCATTCCTTTGACCTCCGATAGACCTATTTTCCATTGTTTCTTCATGTTTTTCGCTCTCAATAGTGTTTTCCACCATTTTTTGAAGGTTTTCCTTTTGCGATAGTTTTTATTTTTGAAGACTTAGAGGGTTTTTAGGATCCATTTTGGATCATGCCTTCCCACTGAAAAAGCTTTTGAACCACCAAAAGTTGGTTTTTAAGCATCGATCAAGTGAGGATATAGCTTCCTCACATGTACAATCTCTATCCATCTTGCACCGCTTGGTTTTGAACCTTTGAGTCCAATTCTCAGGTACTCAACATCCCCTCTGCACGTAGTTCTCGCCTTCCTATCTAGAACTGTATATTCCTACAACTCATTGAGATATTCAGGCAACAAATCATCAATAAAAGGCAACTGACTTTTCTCTTCGGGATCTTCAATCAATGAAGGTTCATATAGTCTCAAGTTCTCTGCATTAATGACTTTATAGATATGCATATAAGCTGGAAAATCAAGGCAAAAAGTGTTTTCACCAATTTTCTCAAGTGTCTTGAAAGGCCCATACCTTATTGGCTTCAACTTCTTACCTTCACCTTGCATTATGTCTTTGCTGATGTACAACCATACTTGATCACCAATTTCGAAGTTATGCTCAATTCAATGCTTGTCATGCAATGCCTTGTACTTAGCCTGGCTTCTTTCTAGCTATTCCTTCACTGCCTGGTGAATTTCTTGGATCTGTTCAATGACCTTGGTTGCTTTGTCCACATCACTATGTCCATCAACTGCTATGTCTTTTCCAAAGACAAAATCCAAGGGAGACCTTAGTGTAAACCAAAACAAGTCTTAAAAGGAGATCTCTATGTAGAAGAGTGCTTGGCACGGTTGTAAGCATGTTGCACATAACACAAATGTTCATCCAAAAGCTTGGGATGCTTGCTGCAATAGCCCCTGAGCAACTGGATCATTGTCCTGTTGACCACCTCTATTTGGACATCTATTTGTGGATGAAATGTTGTGCTCTTCTTCAATCTGGTGTCCATCAACTCCCATAAACTAGACCAAAAATTCCCAACAAATCGGGAATCTCAATCAGATACAATGGAAGTGGTTAACCCAAAATGAACCCATACATGCTAAAATAACAACCTTGTTGTTTGTTCAGCTGTAATCTGCTTATTACAGGGTATTAAAATACACATTTTACTGAACCTGTCCATAATAACATATAAATAATCATGACCTTTTCTAGATTTTGGCAGTCCCCTAACAAAGTCCATGGAAACACTTTCCCAAGGACGAGAAAGAACCAGAAGTGGAGTGTACAATCCTAATTTTCTATTACCGGGCTTTCTTGTAGCACACATGGTACACCCTTTAATATATCTAGAAACTGTTTCATGCATTCTTGGCTAATAACAGAACCTTTGCAGCTATGCAACTATTTTACTTACACCAAAATTACCTGATATTAGAGAAGTATGTGCTTCTTAGATTATGTTAACTCTTTTAGTTTGAGGAATGCATAACTTTCTGAAATGATATAAGAGTTGGTACTTAATATGATAATCATATTCTTCTACTTGTTTGCCATGACTTAAAGTTGCATATATATCTTTAAAATCTACCTCTTGAGCATATTGTTCAATGTAGCTTTCATGCAATACTGAGTTATACTTAAGTATAGTAGATGCATTTATGGTTGGTCTTGATAACATATCTACGACCTTATTGTGTATTTCTTTCTTATATCTAATGACAAGATGAAACTGTTGTAGGAACCGCATCCACCTATAGTGTCTTGATTGTTGTAATTTAGTTTGTGAGTGCAAATATTGAAGTGGTTGATGATCTGTATGTATAATTGTTTCTTTTCCCATTAGGTAATGTTTCCACTTTTTCACACTCTGCACTAATGCATACAATTCCTTATCATATGTGGGATAATTAACTATTGCAGAAGTAAATGTCTCAAAATGATAACATATGGGTTTACCATGTTGCATCAGCACTGCTCCCATGGCATAGTCACTAGCATCTGTTTTAATCTCAAATTGTCTTTGAAGATCTAGCAATGCTACTACTAGTGTTGTACTAATTTTTTCTTTCAAGGTGTCGAAGGATTTCTGTTGTTTGCCTCCCCACTAAAACATCTTGTTCAATCATGTTAAAGCATGTAAGGGAGCTGCAATCAAGGAAAAGTTAGCAATAAACTTTCTCTAATATTGTGTTTCTCCTAGGAAACTCCTAACTTCTATAGCAGATTTGGGTTTACGCCAGTTCACAATGACTTCAACCTTAGAGTGATCTATCTTCAATTCACCACCCCCTACAACATGACCCAAATAATTTAAAGATGTTTTCCCAAATTCACATTTTGATAATTTCACATAGAGATTTTATCTTTTCAAAACATCTAGAGTCTACTTTACATGCTTCAAATGTCCTTCCCATGTTTTACTGAAAACAAGAATTTCATCTAAATATACAATTACAGAATCATCAATAAAAGGTCTGAGTACATCATTCATAACTCTCATGAAAGTGGTAGGAGCATTAGTTAACACAAAAGGCATAACCAGCCATTCATACATCCCTTGCTTTGTTTTGAAAGCATTCTTCCATGCATCTTGTTCGGCAACTCTGACTTGATGATAGCCACTACGCAAGTCCAACTTGGAAAAGTAAACAACTTCTTTCAACCGATCTAATAGATCATCAATGCGAGGAAGAGGATAATGATTGTTTGTGAGAATAATTTCGACAAAATCACATAACAAATCATTTTTCGACGCGTTTTGAACCAACCAGTGTGGTTCATCATCAGGACAAGTTGAAGATCCGATCTGAGCAATGAGTTAAATAGGGATAGCAGGCCATTACAACAGCTAAATTTGACTGAGAAACGGTCAAACAGGACCTCTAACAGCTAGGTATGACCAGGTCCAAGGTGAGGGACCTAAAATTTATTTAATTATCCTATTAATTTCTTTATTTACTATTATTATAATATCAATTGCATTATATTATTTGTTAATGTTAATATTATTATTACCAATGTATATAATATTTATTTATCATTATATAATATTAATAAATATTATTTATTTAATAATATAATGGTAAATCTTATTGTTATATACCCAGTATTTCATTATGAAGGTCAGATTTAACTCTAGAACCTAAAAAATAATTATTATTTTATTTATATTTATTCTTGATCGTTATTTTATTGAGTGCTCTGTAATCAATGCACATCCTCCATGAACCATCTTTCTTTCTTACCAACATGATTGGTGATTCGCATGGTGATGTGATTGGTCTTATGAACCCTTTATTGAGAAACTCCTGTACCTAATTCTTGATTTCTGCATTCTCTAAAGCGGATAACCTGTACATTCTGATGTTATGCAATAGAGCATCTTGTTGCAAATGAATATGATGTACTATTTCCCTTTTGGGTGGTAGACTTTAGGTTCTTGAAATAGGATATCATATTCTAAAACAACTTTATCTAAATCAGCTTTCTATTTAGCATCATAGCCTTCAAATACATTGGCTTTATCAGGGTTCTTTTCCTTTACAACCATTAGTAAAAATTGCTTGCATGAATTTACAATTCTTTTCCTCTGCCCTGAGTTAATGAGAGTGTAGTCATTTTTGAGCTGATGAGCTCTTACAATATATTCTATTCCATATTTTGTAAGTTGATACTTATTTTCGGTTCTATAGAAAATGGCTTTTCTATCATACAAGTAAGGACTTCCTAAAACAATACCACATATATCCAAGGGAACTATATCTAATTCAACCTCATCTACAAAAGTTGAACCAATAGCAAACCTAAGTTTACATTGTCTAGTCACTTGTAGCTTTCCTTTATCACATACCCAACCTAATGGATATGGCCTCAACAAGTTCTCCTTTTCTCTGTTTGAGCTTTGACCTAGTTAACATTCAACAATCCAGCACAAGCTTGTCTAAACTTAGAAAACCTAAAGCTTTGATACCACTTGATATAAAAATGAGATCTTAGACTAATATTAAAGTATTACAGACTCATGTGCATGGATTTGCCTACATTACTTATGCAACAGATCGATAAGATTGTGAATAATATAGACAGTGAAGCAGTTAAAGAAACATAATAGACAAACACACATAACACAACAAGTTTAATATGGAGTTCACCCAAAACTCTTGGGCTATGTCTCCTGGTCCAACCTTCAGTGGTGACCTCTCTATTATGTCTTCAAGAGCAGAGTTTTACAAAATGTGAGCTCAAATTGAGTATCAACATAACAAGAACAAATAATAGGGGTTGGCTTGAATCCCTCAAGTCTTACTGAGTACACAGACTCTCCCTCTCGCTTTCTATCTCTATCTTCTCTCTATCTCAATACTGCTTGCCTCTATCTCTATCATTATGTGGCTTTTAAGGCAATCGGCGTTGTTTGTTTGTTTCCTCTTCTGGGCTCTCTAGCTCCCAGCCTTTGTCTACTCAAATCCCCCTCTGAGCGTTAGCAATCATTGCTAAATGCCTTCATGGATGGTGGCCACCTATTCTATAACGGAAGGGACCATTGTGCCTTTGAAATCCTAAAAATGATCGTTCTCTATTTACACAGAGAAATACTCTAAAACATGGGAAAATTCACCCAAATGCAGTCTATCGGATCTGAAATATTATCAATTCCACCTTATAACTCCATCGAGTCCGCATTTATATCGCTATCACATGTCCACCATTGATCTGAGTGATCTTGATCCAATGGTTGAGATTCATTTCAGACGGCTTATGCATACGGGGATTAACTGCCCAAAAAGGGTGGTTTTCTCTCTCCGACGCCTAGCCATGTGTCGACCAGTGGATCGGATCGGGGGGAGCCCATCCAATACCACTCACTGCCTAAGGCCCTCCCAAAATCCCACTCATTACGGAACTCAAAATATATATATCTGCATGTATAAACCCTTTTGGGTCTAGATTCATCTAATTGGGCGTATTCACTTTGTATTTTGTTTATTTGGCGAGAATGCAAAATACACAGAAAAATGTTGTTTTCCGAATCTCAAAATATGTTAAATATCATCTATAACCCCATCGAGTTTGGCTATCGTGAGTCATATTTATATCAGCCCCACTTCGTTGTGTTACTTCGATGTGATATTGCGATTCAATTGATCGCAATAGCATATCACATAGACCTTGGGCCATTTGTAAGCGCTCCTTTGTAATATGCTGATTGCGATATTGTAATGTAACCTGGGCCATCGATCTGCACGCTTGATCGACAGTCCTTGTTGACCCGCACTGATCGCTATTGCATATTTTATATGGTAGCCTTCAATAGCCTTCGATAGCCTCCAATAGCCTCCACCAATTGTGATATGACGATTGGATTTGGACTGTTGATCAGCCAAATCCAACAGCTCCTGTGCATCATCCCTTTGACCTCTGATAGGCTCGTTTTCCACTATTTCTTCATGTTTTTCACTCCCGATAGTGCTTTCTGCCATTTTGTGAAGGTTTTCCTTTTGTGATATTTTTTATTTTTGAAGACTTAAAGGGTTTTTAGGATCAATTTTGGATCAACTGCACCTTACTAAACAGGGGAGCATACCATAAAAAGAAGAACGTGACGCACTAACAAATCCAAGGATAGTTGAAGGGTGCCTGCGGCCCGGGCTAGCAGGAAAATTGAAGCCTTGCACCAGGGGTGGGCCATCTGAATATCTGTAGGAAGCACAGTCTCATCGCTTCAAGCAGTTGAAAGATAGCACAGAACTATAAACAAGTTTGTAGGAGAGCTACGCGGGAAGGAGGTTACGCACAGGATCAGTATGTCACAAGGGTCGCAGTCGCACATAAGGGGTTGCACTACTACGCGGGTAGGCTGGAAGGTGACCATTGATGTCACTGTTCATGACAAGAGGTCCAATTTAAGGCAGAAACGAGTAGGCGGTGGGCCATTAAGGCCAGAATTAAGAGCTAGATTCAGGACGATCTGCTGCAAAGAAGGTATTAATGACTCAGAAGTGAAGGGAATGGTCAAATTCAAATTCAAACGATATTATAAAATCCCTTGGGGTAGCCTCAAGGAAAAACTTGGTTATTTAAGATTTGAGCCAGTATAGAGCATTGAGCACTAAGCTACCTTACCACCCATGAGTACACGACCGAATGGATCCAGTGTAGAAATGATGACAACTGTGAGAACCAGAGTGTGATTCGCGAAAGTTACCCCAGAGCCCCGTGTGACCCAGGAGGAGCTTAGAGAGGTGGCAGCTGCATCAGAGGTTCCAAAGTCCCCACGCATGCCGCAACCACAGAAATACAAGAAGACAATGGGGCCAGTCTGGGTATCACCACAGAACCCACAGTTTAGTAAATTATCAATGGCAGAGAAGGGAAAAGTTGTCACCTTTGAAACAGATGAGGAGGAGGAATATTTGCAAGCCCTGATCACCCAAATTGAAGGACAGGATGATGAGGTGGAGAATGCCTTCCAAGTACCTTCGGAGATAAAGTTACCCCCCTACATCCCCCTGTGGAAGGGGACAGCCAAGATACCGAAGGACCTAGAGGCCATGAAGAGTGTGCTCCAGACCCCGCTTCTTCCGGATGAAATTAGGTTTGAAGGTCTGCCTTTGGGATGGGTACCTAATATAAAGTTCGAAGACTGGGACCTCGCAAACAGCGAGAAGTTCCCACAACTAGCCGTGGATAAATTACTGCAGTAGAAATGGTTACGCGGTGTGGAGAGGTTACTCCATCTTTGGTGGATACCAGACTACCACCGTGCACCCATCACAATTTTTGTCATCTAGTAGCTGCTGTACCTAGTACATGATGGGTATCTTTGGTTGGAGGAGCTGATTCCCATCATGGCCAACTTAATTCACTAGATTTCCCAGCTTCCCATCAAAGGAAACAATCTCGCAACCATAGCAAGAAAGAGCAGTGACTTGGCCCTTGCTGAAGCTATGAAGGCCAAATATAAGATGGAGAAAAGGAAGCGAGGGTATGTAATAACAAGAATCAAGGACCAAGGGGTGTGCATAGCCACCCAGCTGATGGCCGGAAAGCTAATGAGGAAACACTGCGCAGACAAAGTGCCAACATACGTAATTACATTGGTAGAGTAGTGCGCAGAGGGGGTCCAATTCAACTGGGCGCAATTTCTCTGCGATGAGTTTCTGAAAAATTGTAGGGAGGCCCAGGAGTAATGTAAGACCTTCCACTATGTGTGGTTGCTCTTATCCATCATGTTGTTTGTAGGGGAGCTGCTGGAGAATAGCCATTTTCCCACCATTGAGAGGAACCTGCCTGAGGCCGCGAGGTACACCTCGCCCTAGGCTACGAAAAATGCGACAAGGATTTGCGAAATAAAGGTTTTTTGGGTGTTCATGGAGGCAAGCATCCGAACATGGATCAACCATAGGCTGTGCTTGTCCCCTACCGTATATAACAATTTGCAAAGCGCGGCAAAGTTCAAGGTGGATATGCATAACCTGTATATCCAGGCATGCAAGGATCCATCCCGAACGTGGGTAAAATTGTTGTTCATTGCAATAGATGATGCAATATTTGATGTGATGGCATCATGGTCTCCAGGGGTGTGCCCCAGACTTGGAAAAACTAGAAAAGATTGTAGCACAGTAGTAGAAGAAGGAGACCAAGCTGTGCATCGCGAAGCTGGTGGAGAGAGAGCACCATGAACAGGAAGCAACCACGCAGTGGAAGGTGGTTGAGGCAGCAACGACAGCGCAGACGGTAGAAACCACAACCGTGCCCATCAAAGAAACCGAGGAAGGTAGAGAAATGTCCACAGATCAGGACATATAGGGGGAGGCTGAGATAGAGGAATGCACGGACCCTACACCAAAATCGACCCAATTCAAGAGATTGCACGTCCAGGAGAAGCCAACCACACGGAAAAAGACAAAGTTAACAAAGACCTCTGAGGGATACCTTCTTGATAATGGCGAACTAGTTCGCGATGTCACTAACGATGCTCTTGAAGAATTAATGACGGAGAAGACAATAGTGTTGGGGGTGCTCAGAGCATAGTTGTAGGCATTACAGGTGCGACCCCCAAGAATGATGACACCGCACCTTGTGTAAGGTGCATCTGAAGCTGAGCAAATGTTGCGCGCCCGCACAACAAACACTTTAGTGTTACCAGAAGGCACAGTCTTAGTAGAAGCCGAGGGTGACATGAGGGGCTAGGGGTTGAATTTGGCTGCCCTTCCCAAAGAAATCCTATACTAGTTGTAGGATCGGGTAACTACTGAGCTTCGCGCCAGGGAGGGCCGCACCCTCCAAGTCTTGAGCGAGCAGAAGTTAAATTTAGAACAACTCAACCTGCAGCGTGACAACCTAATCACCCAAAACCAAGGATTAGAATAGGCTGTGGAGGAGGCCTGTAGCAGCATACCGGATTTGGCCATGTCGTCGACACTCCCCACTGCGGAAAAGATTCACCAACTAGCAGCTGGAGTCCGCAAGACCTAGGAGGAGGCCACGAAGGTTCAGATGGAGCTGAACTTGCAGATCGTGGAGCTACAACTGAAGGCGCAGCCCTCTACACCCTCGGAAATCAAAGAGAAATGGCACCACGCCATTCAATTGGGGTTGGAAGTGATAGAGCATGTTGTACAAGACTGCACGGGATTGTTGGATAATTCCCTCTTCATGCTCACTTCACTACAAGAAGACCCAACACTACAGTAGTTAGAGACAGAAGCGCGGGAGTTGTAGCAGGATTATGATAATGTTTAGGGGATTGTGCAAATGGTCACCCTTACTCAGCGATTGGCCAAGATGAGGGAGGCCCAGGCTCTGAAGGAACAGATGGACACCGCACACCAGAAAGAAGCAGGGCTTAAAACACGCATCCAGCCTTGGCTCGAGGAAGCATTCACGATCACCGCCATGATCGAGGGGAAGCTGGCCCAGATGCAGGATACATATGCGCTAAGGCAAGGAGGTGCCTCTGACAACGATGCATCGAAGAGTCGTGCACAATTGATACAGCGAACAACGGAGGAATGTGTGGCAGATGTTAGCGAAGCGAAGAAGTTGCTAGATGGACTCCAAGCAAAGATCACTGCACCAGCCGAGTGACTCGAGACGAGTCACGATGATTGTGTTGGGGGCCTGTTGTGCAGCAGACCCCCCCATAATAGGCTTTTGGGGCTTAAAGCCGAGTTTTGGTCTATTTAATGTAAAGACCCCACAAAATGTGGGCACAAAGCACGAGAGTCTAGGGTTGTCCACCCTAAAATATTGTAATTTAATATAGAATTTGTCGACCTACCCATAGTCCGCGGACCATGGGAATGTATAAATAAAGCGAGGCTCTAAGTGTAGAAGTTAGTTTTTGGTTCGTCTTGATCTTAAGTGTTATGGGTGTTTGAATAAGGAATTCACTCTGAGTCTGTAAGTCCGAGTTTTGGGTTGTAGTAGGAATAGGAAGAGGCTCTGCAGTTTTGTATGCAGAGGCCTGGTAAAATCCGCAACTATGTGTGTGGACCCCTGCAACTGAGTGTGCAGGGCGGAGTTGGGATTGTATTGGAACAAAGGATTAATAAAAGATAAGTTGATTCTGAAATATTGTGCATATGCTCGTAGATCTGTGTGTTTATGCCTCTGTTATATTCTTATGCATCTCTTTATAGTTTATGATTGTGCGCACTTGTTATAAATGTTGGATGATTGATGAGAATACTGGGCTCACAAAATTAAGTTAGATCTATAATAATAACACAGTAAGGACAAGGGATCTAGATAGTGCCTTTTCACACTCTTTACAGAGCTACATGAAGATTAGATGGCAGCGCAAGCACGCAGGATTGGTTCGCGAACAACCTTCATCAAGACATCACTAGGGTGCAGAAACCTGGTTCCAGCACCCTCCCATACTACCTCAGGTGAGACCTCAGTCCACGCTCCGCAGACTATTGCCGAAAGGGCCTGTAGTTTCGGGATTTGTTTGGCTAAATCACTTCTGAACCTACTTCAGGCCCCAATAAGCCAACAGATACCATGTAGAATTTCCCATTGTAGATCACCGAATAATGCAATATATTAAAGCAAAATACTTGATCTACTTCTACAAACAAACTTGTGGCAGCTTAATCGATTTTGAGCAAGATCAAATAGAACACATATAACAAAGAATGAGAAATCAATCACACATGAACACAGAAGAATACTCTGGGGAAAGCTTTATCTAAAAACCTCGATCTCTGTATTATCATACAAGTGGAAATATGTTTGAATTACACAAAACTTTAGCTCACAAGCTATCCAGCGCTCAGTAAAATCCCTCAATGTTTCTCATAGACTGAATAGACACAACATATGCGTTCCTCCAGTCCTCCAAGCTTCATATTTCCTTGTGCAGTTTCTCTTGGGTCCTCTGGCTACCACCTGTGTGAATTTACCTCTCACACAACTCACCAAACTCAGAAGTAACTGCACAATGTCCAAGGAATGAATTCCTTCTGCATGCAAGAGATATCCTCAATGGAATACTAATATTACATTTTCCCATCATCTGATCTCAACTGGGTCTCTAACTGAACTGACATGCATGAGTTATTTATGAGAGAATATTTAGTTATCTGAAGTGCAGTAGTTACATGCATGCATGCATTAACTAACTGAACTCACAATCAGTTCCACAAACTGTTGAAACTAATCTAACTAGACTTAATTAACTGAGCTAACTAATTACAACTCAAAGTATAACTCATCCTGATCTCCTTAATCAAGGGATAACTTCCTTAATCAAGGGATAACTTCCTCAATCAAAGGGGAAACTGTTGCATGTCTTCACATAGACTTCATGTTTGATTTCCTACAACTAATTAACTCAAGATGAATTAATTAATTATTTTTCAAACAAATGCTAAAATCAAATTCAAATTTTAATTCTCAATTTTAGTTCAGGAACTAACTAAAATTGGAATGTATCCCAAAATGCTATTTATAGCAGTGCTATTTTTAGCACTTTTATTTTTACCATTTCTTCTTGCTATTTTCAACATAACTAATTTTCCCCATTTAACCCAAGGAAGTACACCATGATCCTGCTTCCCCAACCAAAGAAAATTGAAATAGATTCTTCTAATTTTTCTAGGACACCTTTTGGAATCCATGCAAGTGACATGAAATTGACAAGGATAGCTTCTAAAACTTATTTTATCATCACTAAGTGGTTAGCCTAAGGTAGCCGCTAAAAGGACCATCTTTTCAGTATTTTCTCAATCTTAGTGATGAGCTAAAACCAATCCTCCTTGCTGTAATGATTTGGCCTGAGATTGAATCCAAGGTACCTCAGGTCCTCATCTAGTGGTATAGATGCAAAAGGGAGAATCTATATAAGATGACGAGTTCCCCCATCATCCAATTTTTGCATGGAAATAGTGTATTTCCTATTTTTTATTGCCATATCGGTGCCTTTCCCATACAAAGAGAGAATGCATGAAAATAATCTCACCTCTCTAAGAGAACTATTACAAAATATGAGGATGTAATTAATGAATAGAAGATGTGATGCCCATAGCTTGAGTAGTAAGAGTACCATAGAATTCACATCACCTCTTTTCCTTTACTTATAGGTGATTGATCCCTTCAGCTACCAACAAAAATAGTAGAGGGGAGAGAGGACATCCCTAGCACAAACCTCTTTGTGCATGAAAAAAGGGGAGGTCGATCCATTAATTAACAATGAAAATTAAACATTCTGAATACAACTCATCCCCTAGACAATGAAGTCTAGGTTGAAGCCCACATGTGTCATTAAGAGCCTTATGTAGACCCAATTTACTCTATCATAATATTTAGATAGATCAATTTTGACAACATCCCTTTTTAAATTCAGGATTTTTAGACTATGTAAGCCATCCTGAGAAGCAAAAATTGCTTCATGAATCCATATCCACTTCAAAAAATCAAATTCTTCTTTAGAAATAGACCAAGAGAGGAGGTTTGGTTCTTAACGAGAATATTTTTGCTATGACCTTATATATGGCATTTCATAGAGAGATAGGTTAAAAAAAATCTACAGAAGATGGATGGTCCACTTTGGGAATAAGGGAAATGAAAGTTGTAATGAATGTTGGAAACATATGATTTTCCCTTCTAGATTTTCTAGTCACCATTGGGAGATCACTACTGATAGTGTCAAATAGATCAAGAAAGAATTAAAAATCCCAACCATCAAGACCTAGGCTTTTGTCTCTCTGAAAATTTTGTAAAACATTTTTTAATTCATCTTCAGAACTTCATCCATGATGGCCCTATTTTCATCTTCATTGACCAACTTCGCGAAAAGATAAGCAATTCTAATTACTTTTGTGATTGAAGCTCTAGTTGTGACATGAAATAGGATTTAAAAATGACTCTTTCCCATGAAACTTAGGCCTTAAAAATGTGTAACTTTTGTGCCATTAGGACCCTAAAGACTCCATATGGTATTGTGCATTTTCCTTTCCTTAGCACAAGCTTGGAAAAAAAAAATTTATTATCCCCACTAGCCAACCAGATGGCTCATTTTTTTAATCATCACTCCTTCTCTCATTCTCCTAATAGCATATTTTCCCATTTTTTCAAGGTCATAAGAGCCTTTCTAGATTTAGGAGAGATTAACCCTTACCCATATTGATCAACAAATTTCACTAGTTGTTCTTTAATCTCCCTCAATTCCTGGACCTTATTCAACTTATTTTTTTAGGCCATTCTTTAGTTTTCAACTTAATAACTAATATTATCTTCAAATTAGTTGGCCACATGGGAGCCGAGATGAGGATCAAAATTATTCCACTGATAATTAATAAGGGATAAAACCTCCTCCTCTTTTAAGGAGTTCATCTTGAAAGGGATGGCTAGTTTCAAGGAGGCCCCTCTATTTTCCAAAAATATGGGGGAATGGTTTGAATCACCCCCAACCCCTATCCATTATTTAATCAGAGGGGAACTTCCCACTAGAGCCTCTAATAATAAGAAACAATTAATCCTCTTGACCACTTTTTCAATCCATGTACAATTATTCCTCCAAATAGGAGTTAATTTCACTTGTTCCACATCCACCAAATTCCAACTTTCAATTTTATTCAAAATCTAATTAATAAAAGGCTTTGGCCTAGCATTGGGACCCCGTATCTTAGATGTGCCCAAGGAGAAGTTCAATTCACAACCAAGGATGAGGCTCAGAGAATTGATAAAATGTTTTTCAAAGAGGTTATACTATAACTCCTTGCAGTTGAGAGAAGGACCATATATATTTAACAGAGTGAATGAAGAGCTAAGGCCCTCTAAAAAGGCCTTGAAACCCAACCTAGAATCCATACACCAAAAATTTGAGAATTGACTATTCTTGACATTCCAACTCACTGCAATCCCTCGCTATCTTCCATTAGCATACAATGCCAAGAACCCCCAACTCTTTAACAGATACTATAAATAGTTGAATATGGCATCACCATGACCCAAGGTCTCTTGAAGGAAAATCACATTTGGGAAGTTTCTTCAACTAGTATACCTAGAGCATACTTTTTTGGGGGACATGTTGGAGCCATGTAGTTAAATGAAAGGAGTTTCATTTGGAAAACCCTCTAGGGGATGAAAGAACTCTAAGGACCTCGTGAATAGAAATTTGTTTCCTCACAGCTAGGTCTAAGAGAGATTTTTCTTTCAATATTTTTCTTTCATCTTTGTCAAGTGATATTTTCGACCTCTTCCTCTGTCCTATGCAATTGAAAGGAACACATTACCAAGTCCCCATGTAATTCTATCCTAACGAGGAATAACTGATCTCAAACAAAGATTGTATACCTCCACTTGGGCTATTGAGGCTTGATATCGGCCCAGAGAGGGAGAGGATGCAAGGGAGGAGTGATCTCTCATCATAGATGGACAAGGGCACAGGCCCTAAACAAGAGTGGGAATCCCAGGAAGGGGAAAACAAGGGGGAGGGGTTTCATCCATGGCAGGGAAGCCAAGACATCTATTGGCATGTAAATGAGGACTAGGATGAACTAGAGAAACAACAGAAGATGCATAGGGGATGGGATCTAGGGAAGACAAGGGAGAGTGTGGCGATGCCTCGGGCTCCAAATGAACCCCAAGACTATTATCACATGACATGAAAGTAGAACATACATCACATACTAGGGAAATAATTTGGCAAGGGGAAAATGGGGGAGTACCTACAATTGATGTTTCCATAATGTCAACCTATGAGATTGGAGCTGCATGCTCCTCCTTAATCCTTGTATTATCTTTTCCAACAACGTCTTGGCCCTCAGTCTCTTCTATGGTAAATAAAGCATCTAAGACAGGTGTCAGAAGCTTTCCTAAATTTCCATGGTCATGTTTCTTTCTTTTAGACAAATTCGATTTCTTTGAAAGTGGCATCTTGTAGTCCTTAACCAAATGACCATGCATGTGACATGATCTTCACTTGAATAGGATACCTGCATAATCCAATGTATAAATTATTTCCTCTTTGATCCCTATGTCCATATCCTCTAGATACCCTTCTCTAAAATCAAAATGAACCTGGACATAAGCTAGAGCCATATTGTGAATTGAAAAATATAGAGTCATGGTTCAAATAGGTGCCCAAGGGGTTTCCTATGTCTTGGAAGATTAGTTCATCCTAATAATGAGGGTGAAGACCTAGTAGGCACACCAAAATCGACATTGTATCCATTCTCTCCAATTTTGCATCAAAGAATAGAGTGAAAAAATTAAAGAGAATAAGAGTTTATCCAATCACCCATATGTTTTGTTTAACCTTTTGGGAATCGATCACTTCCTTGAAAACTAGGTGGATCCATCCTTTGGTCAATAGAACCACCTCCTAAGGACTATTAACAATGGGTGTGATTTCCTTGCTCATCCATGATTTTAAGGTTGATACACCAAATTTTCGACACCTCACCCATCCAACCAGATATTTCCCAAAAATTTCCTCCACCTTGTGCATGAAGATGTCTACTACCAAAACAAGGGATAATTGGCCTCTACAGGTCTTCTTGACACAATGAATCTTTTTCCTCTTATTAACTTTCTCTGATTCAACCTCCTAGTTCTCTTTTCCTCCTGAGGTTGGTGAGGGTTTCTTCCTTGGTTCCATAGCTTCATGTGATACTTAATTCAACTCTTCTTCTACCTTCAAAATGAGGATTTCCCATAAGAATCTACTCAAATATTGTGAGGTCAAAGGAACCTGGTGAGAGAAAGAGACCAAAAAGGCCTTTGTAATCCTTCATTGCATTCAATTCCTTTTGTGAACCCTAAAGACACTGAAAAGTGTTGAAATTTTGGCCTACTATTCATGATGGGTGAAGGAAGGAATGACTACATAGATCGGGTGACTTCTAATGAAGTCCATGATAGATCTCAAAAACCCTGACTCCATACTATTGGTCATAAATTCACCAATCCTTGTAATCCCATTCCTTATGATTTTAAGGCTAGGGTTAGGACCTATAGACCTCCAGACAACATAAATTTATCAACTTCATGATGGAATAGAACTATTGAGGTGATGACCAACCCACTTTGAGCCTCTAAGTTATCTCCCTCTTTTCCTTGGGTGAATTTTTGGGTACTCGCCAAAATTTGTTCGAAACCACCCTCTTCTAGATCATAGTCAATGTATTCTTCCTCCTCAATGTGAGACCTTGAGCTAGAAACTGATAGATCAACCACTATACCTATTATGGAACCACAGACACATTTTACAAAACTTTCAACTACGGAGATAACCAATAGATGTGGGGTTGGCAAAGAGGGACAAGTGATATTAGCTAATGGTGAGGACTGTGGTAGGGAGCTGTTACACTGAAATTTGTCACCATGACTATATGCAGTTAATATGGCTCCATCAATAGTCATATTATCCTCCTTGTCAAGCCTAATATCTCTGCTCTTCATGTCAAACTTTAAAAAAGAGAGAAAGTCACTAAAAAACATGTTTATCTCTGGGTACGCAGGTTCTCTCTACCTTGCCTGCGTGTACGCATCCCAAACTCATTATACCTGCGTACTTGTACGCTCTGTAAGCCAAAGGATGGGTGCGTACCGCTATAAAGGTCAAAAGGCGCGAGTTTAATCTTAAAAAAGTTGCTTGTGGTCACTTCTAGAGCCTTATAGAAGAGTATTTGACGTGCATTGAGCGCCTCCAGATGGTTCATGCATCCCTATGATAGAGGAACTTATCCCATCAAGAGAGGAGCTACCCCATCCAAAAGAGGGAGTATCCCATTGATGTTGGAACTGAATAACTTCCTCTAAGAACACTATAAATACAGGCATTGGGCCAGAGGAGGGGAGGTTGAAAGCTGAACATTCCAAAGGGTAAATGCTGCTGGAATTAGGACTTCAATTGTTAACTTGTGAGGAGAGATTACCATCCTTTCTTGTTTCGTTTGGAAGTGGGTGAGCTTGTCAAAGTAGAGGAAAACTCTTGCTGGACCCTGGGAGGAACTTGCACAACACCAAGGCTCAGGTTGTAATGGTTTATTTTTTGTTTCCTTAATACAAATAAGTCCATTCTTCTCAATGATTTGTTGTTAATGAAATGTTTCATATACTCCTTGGTCTATATGTTGAATATGCTTTGTTTTATGGAATATTCAGGTGTTATGTAATCGTTTGATTGTTAGTGTATGCAGGTTTCAAAGTGAAGGAGGAGCTCATCTGGATCAACGAAGCTAGGCTGCTACAACAAGCGTTTGACCTAAGGTAAGATCGAAAAACACTTGGTTTCTCATAGGATAATGTATATTTAGAGAAGGATTGCTCTTACTTGTTTTGTTTGTCACTAGAGAGTCTTAGACTCCTAGGGAGGTTAGTTTTTTCAGCAAAAATAACTC
>APFE031343442.1:19108-46888 GCA_000404065.3 Pinus taeda
CGACATATTTTCTTATTTCTTTTGTTTAATAACTTATATATATACCCTAATTATAGCTCTTGGATACATCAGATCTTATGAATATCTTTTGACGCATCTTCCCCTGATGATGGACTCACTTGGTAGTCCGAAACGTTGGGTGCACAAAACTCTACAACAAGTCATTCCTCCTCCATCTAAAAATGACAGATTTCTTCGACCTTCATGAGATTGATGCAGAAAATGTGACAATGAGATTGTTTGTACAAATATTTGGTGGTGAAGTTAGGAAATGGTTGAGAGCTTTGCCGGCTGCATGTATCACTACATTGGCTAATTTGCAGAGACAGTTCTTAGATCACTGGGAAGTCAAGAAAAATCTTCTTCAGATCCTTTCCGAATATGAGCACATCAAGCGGAATGTTGGTGAGTCTGTCCAAGATTATTGTATTCGTTTCAACTCTATTTACAACGCAATTCCTGATCATATAAAGCCACCCATGGGGCTGGCCTTGATTAAGTTTCTGGACAGTTTTGACACTGATATGGCCTATCAATTAAGAGAGAGAGATTCGGCCACGTTGGAAGACATGCAGAAGATTGCAGTCAATGTTGAAGCGAATTTGCTTGCCAACAGAGCTAGAGCAAGGGCTGAAAAGAAAGTCACAATAAAGGAAGAGGCTTCCTCTTTAGATCAAGTGCTTCGGAAGGTGGAACAGATGCTTGAGAGAATGAAAATTGACAAGCCTGAACCCCAAGTTAGAAATCCTAACTTCTGTGGCCAGCAGCAGCCACAATATAGAATCAAACAAAGAGAGCAGCGAGCCCAAGATCAAGCAGTGCAGACACCTCTACAACAAAACTTTGTACATGGTTTGGAATTAGATGAAGAGGAGGATGTGATTAGGGAAGAAAATCATTTCTTTACGCCCGATGATATGCCAATTTTCATCACTGAGGATGAAGACTACTCCGAGAATTGAGCTGAACAAAGAGATGAAGATTTCATTTTGGAAAATGAAACTGTTCCTGAGGAAGAGTCCGATGAGTACCAAAGAGGATACATGAATGATTTGTCAGCTCAGCAGTGACAATATTCACTCCGAAATAGAGATGTGCCCATAAACCCAATTCAGAAAAGAAAGGAGGCAGCAACGCCAAAGAATGATCCTCCTAATGTGCATAAAAAGGGAAAAGAGACAGCTGATCCTACCACCAGCAAAATGCTATCAATGAGTGAACGATCTAATCAGCCAAGTATGTCGAAGGAGAAAAGTGAAAAGAAGGATGTTTCAGCGAAAGAGGTAGAAAATGTTTCAGTTTTTAACTTAGAAAATGAAATCACTAAGTTAAAAATATCTATTCCTTTGACTGAGTTGATGAAGAACAACGATTATAAAGGTCAGATGTCCAAAATTTTGAATTTCGATCCATCATCTGATATGGTGAATGTGGAGGATGACAGTCCCGAGTTGATTTTTGGTCCAGCATTGGAAGGTCAGTCTCAAGATAGTGATGTAGCTCCTTTCTACATCAGTCTCAGGGTGCATGATTTTGTGTTGCATAATGCTATGTTTGATTCTAGAGCCTCTCATAATCTCATGCCTAAGGCCATCATGGAGAAATTGGGACTGGACATCACGAGAAAGTATCATGACCTTTACTCTTTCAATTCCGGTAGAGTGAGGTGCATTGGTCTTATCAAGGATTTGGTGGTCAGTTTGGATCAAATTTCGACCAAAAATGTTTTGATGGATGTAGTCGTAGTGGATATACCTCCCAGATTTGGCATGCTTCTTTCCAGATCTTGGGGAGCAAAGATTAAAGGGACAATCTAGCTTGATTTCTCCTATGCTACCATTCCCATGTTCGGTCAAATGAGGAAATTATACCAGGAACAAAAGATGAAATACATGATCACTAGCAAGGAGAAACCGGTAAATCATCCAATCAACTATGCACATACTGATTTAGAATCATTTGTTTTGTATTCAGATAGCTTTAATGATGTAAATAGCCAAGTAGTTGAGGTAGAAGACATTCCCGAGATCTCTGAAAATTTCAGAGAAGTTTTGAAGCAAGAAAGGCAAACCGCTGAGCAATCAGCCTTCCAACAGCAGCACATAATGATGGATAGCAAGGAAGAGAAACAGAACAAACAGAGTTTCAGCATTTGGAAGAAGATGAAACAGGCCTGTGGATCATGGATTTTGATGGTGCGGTAGGAAGGGGAGGTGCTGGAATTCGCATTTGGATACGCAACCCTGTTTTCGCCCCAAACAAAGTGCCAAGCAATGTAACGGTTTGCGCTTATAAACTAGCTTTTGATTGTTCAACTAATGAGGCTGAGTATGAGGCTTTAATTGCCGGTTTGAAAATTCTTAGAAAGTTGAATGCCAAAAGGATTTCAGTGTATGGCGACTCTGAGCTGGTTATCAAGCAAGTGAAAGGGGAATACCAAGCAAAACATCCTAGAATGCGGGCCTACCGAAATGCGGTGCTTGATATTTTGAGAGTATTTTCAGATTATACTTTAACTTGTGTTCCTCTTGCTCAGAATATCATTGTGGATTCGCTTGCAACAACAGCAAGTAATTTGAAAGTTCCAATGAACTCAAACAACAAGTTTGAGATTCACGTGAAACACCGCCCAGCTGTCCCGGACAATCAAAGGTATTGGCAAGTCTTTCAAGATGATGATGAGATAGATGAATTTCTGCAAAACAAAGGTAAATTCAAAGACACTTCTATTGATGTGGAGTATGATAACAGTGATGCGGATATGGAATTCAATCAAATGGAAGTTTTGCAGCTCAAAGACAACATCATTCCTAAAGGTCTAATCCCTTTAAAGGAGCTATTTGATCATGATGATGTGGCTAGAAAACCAAGCTTGCAGCCAACCAAGAAAGGAGTTGAGGACATGAACATCAGATCAGCTGAAAATCCCAAGATGGTAAAATTATCGAAGGCATTTCCTCCACAGGTAAAAGTAAAGTATATAAGTTTGTTATCTTCTTTTACTGATGTTTTCACTTGGGATTATTCAGATTTGAAGTCATATGGTACAAGTATCATTCAGCATGTCATCCCGCTCAAGCCTAATCAAAAGCCATTTCATCAAAAGCTAAGGAGAATAAATCCAAAGTTGCTGCCCTCAATTGAGAAGGAAGTGAATCGGTTGTATAAAGCCGATATCATAGTCCCCATAAGGTTTTCAGATTGGATTTCAAACTTAGTGCTCGTGTGCAAGAAAACAAGTGAGATTCGGCTATGTATTGATTTTAGAAATCTGAACAAAGTTTCTTTGAAGGACAACTGTCCATTGCCCAAGATGGATCACATACTTCAGCGAGTAGTTGGAGCATCTAGGATGTCGCTACTCGATGGTTATTTGGGTTATAACCAAATTCTGGTCCATGAGGATGATCGAGACAAAACAGCGTTCACCACTCCGTGGGGAACTTTTCACTATGCAAAGATGCCTTTTGGATTGAAAAATGTTGGTGCAACCTTTCAGCGGGCGATGGATATCGCATTTTCCAATGAAAAATATGTTTTTCTAGTTGTTTATCTTGATGACTTAACTATTTTCTCTAATTCAGATGAAGATCACCTTTATCACTTGAAGATTGTGTTTCAGCGGTGTAGGAAGTATGGCATCTCTCTCAATCCAAAGAAAAGTTTGTTCACTATGGATGAAGGCAAGCTTCTTGGGCACATCATCTCAAAGGAGGGCATCCGTATCGATCCAGCTTGGGTGGAGGCCATTCAAAAGATTGATTTTCCACGAAGTGAGAAAGAAATCCAATCCTTCAATGGTAAGATAAATTTTGTACGTCGCTTTGTGCCCAATCTTGCATAACACTTAAGGGAAATCACAAATATGCTCAAAAAGGATAGTGCAGTAAGGTGGACTAAGGAAGCGGTTAATTCCTTCAATTTGGTAAAATTAGCTCTTTCTTCAGCTCTGGTTTTGATCAACCCGGACTATACTCAGGATTTTATTTTGTTTTCATTTGCCTCAGATCATATTATGGTAGCGGTCTTGATGCAAAAAAGAGACCAGCTCGAGAAGCCAATCACTTTTTTTAGCATAACCATAAGGGATGCGACATTGAAGTACAATATTATTGAAAAATAGGCCCTTGCTTTGGTAAAGGCATTGAAAGATTTTCAGGTTTATTTTTTGCATTCTCACATCCTTGCTTATGTCCCTAACGCTGATGTTAAGGATGTCCTAGTGCAAACATATCCGGAGGGGAGAAGAGGCAAATGGATTGCTGCCTTGTTGGAGTATGACGTGGAAATCAAACTGAGAGCTCATTAAAGGACAAGAGCTGGCTAAATTAATGGCTGAGTAAAATCTGCATGTCCTAGACATTAATCTAATTGTTGCCATGTCCAAGGAAGATGAAGAGAATTAGTAGTCCGCTCAGGTATCTGAAATTTTCCTTCTTTCTCCTTGGTATTCGGACATTGTTTATGTACTCCAAAATCCTTCATCACCACCTGGAATGGCTAAGAACAAGAGTAGGACACTAAAATTGAAAGCTGCAAAATTTTGTATCATGAACGGTGCACTTTATTGGAAAGACCTCGGTGGTGTCTTGCTAAATTGTTTAGTGGAAGAAGAAGCGAAACAGGTGATGGAGGAGTTTCACAAAGGAGATTGCGAAGGCCATCTTTTCTGGAAGACAACAGCCATTAAAATATTGAGAGCCAGGTATTATTGGCCAACTCTTTTTGCTGATGTGTACAAAACAGTGGCCAACTTCTACGAATGTCAGATTTTTCAAGGTAAGAGGAAGTTGCAGCCTTTACCGCTCAAGCCCATTGAAGTAAGTGCTCCATTTCAGCAGTGGGGTTTGGATTTCATCGGTGAAATTCATCCTTCTTCTTCAACGTAGCATAAGTGGATCCTCACAGCGACCGACTATTTCACCAAATGGATTGAGGCGATTCCTTCAAGGCAGGCCACCGATTCGGTAATTATCTCCTTTCTTGAAAACAACATTTTGTCTCGTTTTGACTGTCCCAATAAGCTGATCACTAACAATGCAGCAGCCTTTAAATCCAAAAGAATGAATGATTTTTGTCATAAGTATCAAATCACTTTGGGTCATTTGACTGCCTATTATCCACAGGGCAATGGATTGGCCGAATCCTCAAATAAATCTCTTGTCAACATTATCAAAAAGGTGCTGGAAATTAACAAGAAAAGTTGGCACAAAAAGCTGGTCAATGCACTTTGGGCAGACAGGGTAAGTCACAAGAAATCTATAGGCATGTCTTCTTTTGAGCTTGTGTACAGTGTGGACACAATTTTCCCAACCTCTTTGGCAGTCCCGGTGGTCAAACTTCTACAAGAAGCGAGCAGCGAAGATGATGGTTTGCAGCGGAGGATCAATCAAATGATTCATTTGCAGCAAACTAGGGAGGATGTGTTTCAGAATACTTTTAAGCTGTAAGAAAGAATCAAGAGAATATATGATCGAAAAGCAAATGCGGACAGGTTTGAGATAGGAGACATAGTGCTGAAATGGGATGCAAGGAATGAAGAGAAAGGTAAACATGGAAAATTTGAAAACCTTTGGAAAGGATCGTACAAGATTGTTGCATATCGGGGCCAGAACGCTTTCCTTTTCCAAGAGCTGAATGGCAAAGATTATCCGGGTGGAGCGGTCAACGGTCGGCTCCTCAAGCGGTATTATTTGTGAAATGTTTTCTGTAGTCCTACTCATCTCTGTATATACCAGTTTGTTTAAATTCCATTGCAAGTGTGTACTATTTTCATTCTTCAGCTTGGGGCCCGAGGTGAAGGCTATAAAGCCGGAGTTTGATTTCAGTTTTGGTTTGGTTCGTTAGAGTCAGGTCTGTCAGTCAATTTCAGTCTTGAAAATGGCTCAATGTTGAGTCACATTCAGTCCTGAAATTGAGTCTTAAGTCAAAGAGTTCAGTTTTTATTTGTTGAAGTTATTGACTCCATAGCCCAATGGATGAAGGCACTGCCTGCTTTCCCAGAGATCTGTAGTTCTTGGCACCTCCAAGGAGCTACCATCCCCATTAGAGCCAATGTTAGTGTCGGTATCTTCATCCCTCCGTCAGAGATCAAATCCTCTTGTTGCATTGCATATTAGGTGTCCCGCCCAGTCATCTGCATTCCATTAGGTGCATGGATCATCTGACGGTAGTGGCTTTCCTATAGTTTTCCTCATGTCATTTACCTACTGGCTCATTTTTGTTCATTAAAAAAGCATATACAGTCATCTTTTGTCTTAAAGATTGCAAAGGTTTTGTTTTAGGGCTTCATTGTCATTTAGGTCTAAGGTTTCATTAGGATTTCATCAAAAAGTGTTTCAAAATGTCCAATAACACCCAGCAGGCACATGAGGAGGTTCTAGCATCAATAAAATTCATCATCAAGTGTTCAGAGATGTGTCTTTCCTCAAAACAGAGTTTTGAGGAAAAATAGAGTATTATTGTTTTTATTGTACAAAAATCATGTAATTTTATTTTCTTCATATGTAAATTACTTCCCCTGCAACCCTGGTCACTTTCCCTAGCCCCCTTAGCTCCAACACCTGCAAAGCACAGGTCATTTTCTTCATCACAAAGCTCAAATGAAGTGAAAAAGTCCAAAAACAGAGTTTAAAAAATAAAGTCATTTTCAAAACATTATGAAAGTGGGTTTTATCAATCAAAAATTTAAAATCTCCATGTATAAGTCATTCCTTCAATTTTAAAAGTTTATTTGCACTCCAAGACAAAGTGGAAGCAAGGCAAAGTGGTTGTGGTGAGCAAGTGAGAAAATTTGGTGAAAATCGCTCCAAGTCACTAGGCGCGGCGCACTAGGCAGGTGGTGTGGCACACATAACTGGCATGGCGCACTGGGCTTCAACCTCCAGTTCAGTTTTGCACAGGCACGGCGCATACACTAGGCGTGGCGCATTGGGTTGGATGCGCGGTGCACACAGCCAAAAAGCCCGAAAACTGCGAAACTTTCTCCAAATTGCCCGAAACTTGTGGATCATCACTTGTTCAAGTAGGTTGACCTTCTGTCACTACTTTGCATCCAAATTTGGTGGTTGTTTTATGGTGTTTGTTGTATGGTGAGTGTTTAAAGGAAACCAAACCCTATCTTTTGAAATTTCTCAAAGAAAATTGCTACCTAGGGTTGGTATTGACTGTTTTGCTACCAATTTTATCCTTCTATTCCCTCACTACTCCCTTACTCCATATTTCGCTTGTTTTCCCTATTCCCTAAATTCACATACCCCTAAATTTACTAATCCCATACCCCAATTCCCATTTCCCAAAGTCCCAAACTCAAACTCCCAAACCCGAGTCCTATACAAAAACTAATAAACCCTTCCCTAATCCCCTGTTCCCTTAAATAAACCCCACCCCAACAGTCCCTAAATCCCTCACTGTTTCCCCCTCCACAGTCCCTCATATCATTGTTTCCCTTGGTGCCAAAAGTCAAAAACATCACAATCACCTACTTCTTATCAAGGCAGCTCCAAGACAGTTTATCCACTAGCAGAGATGGCATCTGATCCTTCATATGATTATGAAGAGGAGACCCATAGTGATTCACCAATAGAGGTACATGCACCCAGGAGGCCTCATAGAGGTGGCAAACATATTCGAGAAGAACCAACCACTCTTGCTGAGTTACAGGCCTGCCCACTTGCCATCTCTTGTTTCCAACACCAGTCCTGCTATGAATTTTGTGAGAAGGTTACTAGCATTCAGTTTCACCATGAGTTGGCCCGCTTATTTGTGCTACATTTACATGATGGTCAAGCCACTCTAGCTAGTGTCACTTTCACATTAACACCAGAATGCATTTCACTAGCAATTGGTATTCCCAACATTGGAGAGCAATGGAACAAGAGGCAGCAAATTGACCGGCAGCATTATGAACAATACATCAAGCCCAGCTTTTTGAGACAGCTCAAGAGAGTGTTTCATTTTCTGTACCTCAAAGATGAATATGCTCCTTTAATGAAACCGATCATGAAGTATTTCCATTGTGAGGGCCGGTTCTCCCGTTTATATGCTTATCATATCAGCCTGCTGATGCATTTTACCCGGATACGGATGATGAACATCCCTTACTTCATGCGCCGAAATATCGAAAAGATGACCACTCTAGTGCAACACAAAACTCCTCAGCAACAGTTCAACAGTATTTACCATTTTGCTCTCATCAAAATTGTGGTCATCCATCAGCTTGGCTTACAGGGCATCACTTGGGAAGACTTCATCTCTCGTGAGTTTTTCACAGCTCCTCAGGGACCTTCGGAGGCTTTGCAAGAGACTGGTGGACCTTCTTATCAGCATGAGGGTCATGAGACACAGGCTGCCAGTATGCCACTATTTATCACTTACCAGAAGGGTACTAGGCAGTTATTTGCAGCAACAAAACAAGTATTATCTCCACCTGGGGTGGAAGGGGTCTCGCTTCCGTCATCAACACCACAGGTTCAGGACAAAGGCAAGAGGTCAATGCAGGATGAGGGGCCTTCAGGTGAGTGGGACTTTATTCTTATTGAGGATGATGATATAGATATGGGCCCGCAAAACACAAATCTCAAAGAAATCATCCAAGAGCAGTAGACAGCATCAAGGCCTTGTCCCTCAACTTGGAGAGGGCTAAGTGGATCATAAAATACTTGTAGCAAAGGAATAAGCAACTTGAAGATCAGCAAGTGATCATGGAATTGCAAAACATGCGGGAGAATCGCCAAGCTGCTCAAAGGAGGAGGGTGGAGTTCACTTCACTTGAGCAAGAGATCAATGCTGATCAGGAGTCTTGGCTTGAGAGAGTCAATATCCACTTAGAGAGATTGTTGGAGAAGACCAACAAGGAGAAAACTTGTTGAGACACATGGCTTTTCATTATATGGCGAGGAACAAAGTTTGTAAAGCAAGAATAAGGAATTTAAAGGCAAAATTGAAGAAGGCATCAAAGAGGCGAAAGGAGCATGATCGACTTCAGATATTAGCTGAGGCTTCCTTGGCCCAAAATAGCTCTTGATAGAGAATACTCAGCCCAAATTTCAAAAAATTTGGAGCACATTTTGCATTTTTGAAATTTTTGGCACAAAAACAGGAATTTCTGCCCTATGCATCGCGCCACGTGGCGCTCGCTTTTGCTAGGAGCCTCTAAATAAAAAAAACTCAGCATTTCTAGATTTTTCATGAAGAATTATGCTTTCCTACCTATGGGCAAGAAGTTTGGGCAGGTTTTGGGCCCTCAAAAAGGTCAAAAACACTCAAAAAATGACCTTACTGCCCCTATTTTGACACACAGGAAGCAGTCTTGGGAGATTTGATTTTTGACAAGGAAAATGGAGGCAAATTGAAAAATTCCACTTGGGTTGGAAAGTAGAAAGGCAGACATTTCCACCAAGCATACTTGGAGCTAATTTGAACACCAGGAAGGCATCCAAAAGTGGGTCCAAACGGGCACGACGCATAGAGAATCAGGGGCGACGCATAGAGGAAATTTTGCCAGTTTGACCAAGTATTGCTCTGTTTTTCGCCCAGTTTTGGCCAGTTTGACTTTTTCACTTTCTTAATGTCAAATTGTGATGTAATTACATGTACATTGATGGATCATGATGTAAATATGTCAAATTTTCACTTGGTTGGGTAGATTCATCAGTTAAAGAGTTATTTGAAACTGAATGAATCAGTTCCCTTGTTTCTAGAGGCATGTTGTTTCATTGCCTGATTTCTAGTTCCTAGTTTAGAATCAGTTGGATCAGCTCCTAAACATGTGAGCTTGACCCCTAGAGGCAAGGATGAGCTATGATTTGTCTATATTATGTGTTTTTTCAGTCATTAGCATGGTTGGACTCTTGAGAAAGTAAGGAGATTCATTGTACACTCATATCAGCATTTTGGCTAAGGAATTGAGACCAGGGTTTACAGTACTCTTTGGGATCCCTGTGGCATTTGTTTTGGTACAGTGCTTTCTTATGTCTTTGTGAATTTATTCATGTGTTATGTATATCATTTTTCTCTTATTTCTTCTCAGCTAAATCAAACAAGAGTGTAAGTAGAATACATTGAAATTGCAGTGCTCTACTTGAAGTTTGCTTTAGTTTCTAATGTTTTCAACTGTTTGGAGAGGATCCATGGCTTCTCTTGCCCTCTTCAACTCCTCCTCTATCTGATACATCCATCTCACTTGATTTAGAGTGCCAAATACAGTTGCCTACCTTGCCCCATTAAGATCCCTACAAGACTGAACCTCATTCCCTGCACCCAAGATCTACCTTTCCCTTAGAGCCCACAAAATCATCAATTTATTCAATCAAACTCCTTTGTACCTATACCTAGCCTAAGATTAGTAGCTATATCAATTGGTATCAAGCCCTTAGTGATCATAATTCGCTGAGATTGACCCGGAGAGAGCCCTCTCCTGACCTGGTAGGGCTAGCTACCAGCTTGAGCATGGTTTGATGTTGGCCCTGGATCCTACCTTTTCAGCCTAAGGTAAATCTAGGCACTAACACCAGCAAACCTATGCCAGCGTTCGTGGAATTCAAGGAACTTTTCTAGCCCAGAATTTTGACCACTGCCCAAAACTTGTTATAACTTTAAAAATCCATTAAAGACATCATGACAATACTACTAAACCAAAAATCAACCTCAGGACTAGTTCTAACGATGCTCAACTGGGACCGCCATTTTGTCAAACACTTGGCATCAATGCAACCTACAGGTCTAGAGTACAATACTGAGCATGAATGGCTGAAAACACTTATGAAACATGACAAGAAGGATCACCACCTTCTCCATTGAATTGTTATAACATCAATTAGGTCTTGCATCCATCAATTTAACAATTACAAGTAAATGCATGAGATAACCATGACATGAACCATTCAATTAACCATGCTTATAACCAGCATAAAACCATATAAATAACAGAGATATAAAAACCATTAAATCCACATATAAACAAGTGAAAAAAACAATAGAACTTAGCTTTCATTAATCATAGGAAAATCTAACCAGGTTTGGGACTTCCACATACCACCCAACCTTAGACATGGATGAACCAAATCTTTCTTTCATTAAATCACCCTCGTGCCATAATCCAAGTACGAATGTGGGATCTCATGGGTAAACCAATCCAAAAACAACCAAGGGAATCCAGAGGTTAAACCACCTCCACCCTCACCAAATTGTGATCACACCAAAACTGTTGCACCAATCACAACCCAACCGAACTTGGAATTCCATCCAAAATCTATCACTATCCTTAAGGAATTTTCCATCTCCTTGTATCTCAGGCTTTATTGCAATCCAATCTTGGATCAATAGGCCCTAAACCGAGGCTAGTCTCTCAGGATTTACCATAATCCAAACCTAGATCACTAAGCCCAAAACTGAGACTTCTCCCCTAGGATTTATCATGTATCCTGTGAAAAAGGATCAAGGGATTACTAGGCCTTTGGGAATGAACCTTGAGATGACCTCGGCCCAAATTCAGAAATCGATCCGAAAAACAAATCTCAAAAATGAGATAAACATCCCAACATACTATGGCATCCAGAAAAAGGAAAGGCTAGCCTGAAAATCACTATCATAACCCGGCAAAACCATGACACCGACAACAAGAGAACCATACACCAACATGCAAAGCCATGCATGTAATAATTAGTGAGGAAAACACACATGCAATATGTTACCTGCAAGTATTCCAGCTGAAGCTTCCTAATCCTACTCTTCTTTCCTTGATCCTTGCTTTTCTTCCTTTCCCTTTTCTTGCTTTTCCTTCCTTGATCCAAAGCTAGAGTGCTCCAAGAAAATCTAAGTGACCAAGAGTGAGAGAGAGAGAGTAATGAGAGAGCTCCAAAACTTGAACTCACTAAAGGTTAGCAATCTTATCCTTAGGAGCCTTTTTATTAATGAGGCCCCTCTTTTCTTCATTTTCCATTATTTTCCTTCATTTTCCTCCTCAGATGCAACCTGTGACCTTTCACCTTACTTTCCTCCCAATTTCGTTTATTTTCATAAATAACTGTGCCAAAAATACATTTTTGCATTTTAATGCCTTTGTCATAGCCTTTGCCAATTTCCTTAGCCAAAACAACTCCAGTGATGTCCACTAGGATATCTTTGCCCAACATTCATCTTGGAATAAGTGTCCCTTAACCGTGGTCTTATTTTGCCTTTATTAAATTTTATTACATGAAATTTACACAAGGGATGTTACATTATAATATCCATATCACATAAAAGACTCCAGATCTTCAAGTCTTTTAGAGGAGAAAGAGGAAGAACATGCAACATCTATCATGAAGATACAAAGAAAGCAGAAAGAAGAGAAACTTATCAATGCCACATCATCATGGCACTTATCCTATTGAATGTGTGTTGTATTTTTTTAATGTTTGTTATGTCTATGTGAAATATTTCACTAGATAACTAACGAATTTTTCCTTTCTCTCATGTGCCTCTCTTAGGATAGTACTATTACTTTCCTTTTAGAGACTCACCTGATGTTTCCACTCTCCCAAATCTTGTAAATCATGAGAAACCTCTATTTTCAGAGGAGGAATCCACTATTCCTTATGTTCCTTATCCTCCTCCCTTTCCATTACTGGTTTGGTTGCCTCTTGTGATGATGTTAAAGTTGAAAAATTTGGGAATCTAACTCTTGATCTGTCTCTTCAATCTTCATCCACTTTCAATGAATCAGATCTGATGGAGGAAACTTTGGAATTGTTTATGGAGCCTAAGGTGAAGATTAATCCCTCCACTTTTCAATAAGATATTAACACTCATAAATTCAATCTAGAATCTGATTTGAATATCGTTCATCCTCTTTCATCTATTTCTCATGATCCCTTACCCCTATATCCATTTGATCAGTCTTTTACAAATCCAAGTAGTGACCATGTGCAAGGTAGTCATATATCATAGGTAGAGGAGCAAAAAGGTCAGGATTCATGAGATCGTTTTTTTTTCAAAGTCCTCTGATTATGGTGTTTCTTCATTCCTGGCTGATATTAAATCTATTAATATTCGTAATCAGTGAAATGAACTTAATTTTCCTAATCAATTAACTAAATTCTTGGGAAAACATCATTCTGATGATAACAGTTATGTTGATGTACATGGTTAAGAATGCCCAAGTGCACACACTGATCTTTCAGTTCTTTAAGAAGAATATTGATTTGAAAGATTTAGATCAAGAATCTGTTTTGGTCAAAGAATATTTTCTCATGGAATCTTCTTCCTCAACCCCTTGTTCCTTGTTTCCTATTTTTTATATGTCTTTCTCTTCGAATCTCCCACCTGATAAGAAAAATTTTGAATTCTCACAACGTAGTGAGGTCATCCATGATGAAGGAAGTAATCAAATTATCAAGTATCCATTCCATTCCTTATCATTTCCGGTCTTGCATGAACAAATTTCTTTTTTTTAGGTTACTCATGAGATTAATCTAATCTATCCATCCTTAGATGTTCAATTAGAAGAATATTATGACTCGGGTAATTTGTTTGTTGAGGTTATAAGATCTGGTCGAATCAGTGATGTAGGTGGCTACCATCTTGATTGTAGTGGTATCACTGAAATTACTGGTAGTATTTATCCACACACCATGCATGATCTGATCCATTATTCAAAATGCAATTCTTCAATCCTTGAAAGTTCAGGGACTTGTTAGGAAGTCAAGGCACTTCAACTTCCATTGATGGTTATGTCAGGTTCTCGCAATACTAGTAAGATCCCTAAACTAAGTTAAATCTGTATTTTCTCACAAAATTCTATCTTTTGCATGGTTTCACTAAATGAAAATTCATTCTTGAAAGATTTGTGGCATTTTGGATATCACTTTGTTGACTTTCAAGAATCAGTTTTAGTTGGTTCATCTTCATTTCGAAGATTATCATTGGTCGAAAGACGCATACCTATTATATTCTTTTGAAAATAATTAACTCCTAATTTTTCTTATAAGTGTTTTGATGCTAATAATTTTCTTCATGGCACCAAATTTCCTCATGAGTGTTAGTGAATGATTGAGTTATTTGGTAGATCAAGTTCCTATCTTTCATCCATTGTATCTTGATTGGTTTCATGTGTTTGTTATACTATCATTCTTTTTTAATTATTTCAGCGATTGTGATGTTGATTTAGTGTGTAACCAATTATTTGGAAATCGACTTTCACATTGAACATATGAGGAAGATGATTCTATTGTTTAATGCATTTGTAAATATATTCAAACTAATATATCTTTGTTTTCTACTCGTCGAGAATATTATGCTTTAAAAGGTCTATCTAACCATGATGCTGGTGCTAGTAATTGTTATTCAAGTAACCATTTTCCCACCAATATATTAGGTGGTAGTTGTTTTGCATCAATCAATATTTTTGGTTCATCATATACTATTTAGAGACTTGTCAAGCAGTTGAGGCACTTCAACCTTCTTTGATGGTTATGTCAGGTCTTTACTATCTTGAAAATCCTCCTAGACATGATCAGATTCAGTTTCCCTTACAAGATTCTCTTCCTGATTCCATTCCATTAATTGAACACTCATATTTTCAAGGATTTCATGGTTTTCAAGAGGATGGTTTTGAATTCTATGATTCATTTTATGATTCGTTGGAAGTGTCGTACTTAGCAAGCCCTTTTTCTAATAACAAGATATGATCTTTCTTGGTGTCTTCTAAGCAAGACAACACAAATGTAGGCACATTCACAAGGGGCCTCCGAGGTTTTTTTTATTTTTATTCAAATCAAAAAGGTAAGGTGGCATGTTGGTTAAGGTTAGTGGTTATGGAACATATTTTTGTATCTATGAAATACCTTCAGTCTATTGTGAAATCTTTTCAAGTTCTTTGTTATGTAACCAACTCACAAAATAGAAGAAAAGAGAGATCAACGACTTCAAAATCAGCCTCTTCGAGGGGGAAACCTCCTTTACATTACACAAATGAACAATTCTTGGATGATACAAATGACAAAACCTCGTTTCTATATATAGGAGTCTAAGGGGTCACAATATAATCAAAGCTGACATAAGAATAATAATATAAGGGCACACCAATAAAAATAATGGGCTTCTATGGGGTTCAATAATAACAATATGGGGACAATAGAGGCACAACAATAATAATAAGGGTTAAAACGGAAATAGTAATGAGGCATCACTAGTATTATAGGGACCTAACATGCTCATCTCCTTCAAAAAAGTGATGTCCTCAACACTTGAGTAGTTCTAGATGCTTCTGTATAAAATTATCATCCTCCCATGTGGAATCTTCAGCAGGCAAGTTCTTCCACTTGATGAGATACTCTGAAATTGGTCGATGTCGTAGTTGTCGAGTTCTTGTTTCTGTGACTGCTTCAGGTTTCAATATGATTTTTCCTTCCTCATCAAGTTCTGGAAATATTGTTTGAACTGGGAACTTGTCACCTTTAACCTTATTTAAGCATGAAACATGGAAAACGGGGTGCACTCGGGAAGCTGCAGGAAGCTCCAATTTGTATGCCATAGTACCAAACTTTTGCAACACCTTGTACGAACCATAATACTTCAGTGATAATTTATTATCCTTCTTAGCTTGCTTGAGGGAAATTTGTTTTTATGGTTGTAGTCGTAGAAATACCCAGTCACCTACATCAAAACTTCTTTCACTGCAATGTTGATCTGCCTGTTGTTTCATTCTATTCTGTGCCAAAGTGAGGTTATCCTTTAAGAGTTGTAGAACTTGTTTTTGATGCTCAATGTGATCTTCCACTGCTTGAACTTTAGAATTTTCTCTTAAATATGATGTGAGGACGGTGGATGATATCCATAAAGTGCCATAAATTGGGTCATTTTTGCTGTAGTATGGAAGGAAGTGTTATACCACCATTCAACCAAAGGAAACCATTTGACCCATTATGTCTGTTTATAAGATACAGAGCAACGAATATATCCTTCCAAACATTTGTTTACTATCTCAATTTTCCCATCAGATTGAGGATGATAAGATGAGCTATGAGCTAATTGAGTACCAAGACAAGAAAATAATTATGTCCAAAAATTTCAAGTGAAAATGGGATCTCTGTCGCTTACAATAATATTTGGGTTTCCATGTAGCTTTTGAATTGTTTCCATAAATGCAGTAGAAACTGTACTAGTTATAAATGGATGAGATAATGCACAAAAGTGTGCATACTTGGTAAGTTTGTAAACTACCATCATGATGACACTCTTTCCTTCGGACTTGGGTAAACCTGTGATAAAATCCATTGAAACCTCCTCCCAACATTGAATTAGAATGGATAAAGGTTGTAATAGACCTAGGGTCTTAATTGTTTCAACTTTATTTTGTTGGCAAACCAAACATTCCACCAAAAAATTTTGAATATCAGATTTAAGGCCATCCCAAAAAAATGTTTCTTAACCCTGTGGTAAGCTTTTAAAAATCCTGAGTGCCCTCCTAGGGGAGAGGTGTGCAATTCCATAAGAATATTTTCTTTGAGTTGGAAATTCTTACATAGGTATAAGCGATCTTTGTACCATAACGAATCATTTTTTCAGCTAAATGTACCAGATGTACTGGGATCGTGTTATAACTTTTGAATGAGTGCCCACACTTTTCATCATTCTTCCATTCATCCCTTGCTTCGTTTATCCAATCTGGTTGGATAATAGAAATGGCACAAAGAAATGCTTCCACATCCTCATCCTTTCTTGAGAGTGCATCTGCCACAACATTTTGCTTCCCTTTTTGTAGATGACTTCAAAGTCATAACCCAACATCTTTGTGACCCATTTTTGTTGCTCATCTAAAGTTAATCTTTGTTCTAAAAAATATTTAAGACCATCATGATCCATTTTTACCTTGAAGTGTCTTCCCATTAGGTAAGGTCGCCATTTCTTAAGTGGATGTAGTATTTCTAACATTTCCTTCTCATAAATAGCTTTGTGTAAATACTTTTCTTTGATTGGATGACTTTCGAAAGAAATGGATATTTCTTCTTGCATTAAAACAACACCAATTCCATTTCTTGAGGCATCACATTCCACAATAAAGTATTTAGTGAAGTCCATCATAACTAAGATCGATGATTGGCACATTGCCTCTTTAAGATGTTCAAAGGCCTTTGTTGCTTCTGGAGTCCGTGAAATGCATCTTTCTTCAATAATGTTGTTAGAGGTGTTGTTATTCTCCCATAATTCTTAACAAACTTGCGATAGTACCTTGTCAACCCGAGAAATCGTCACAGATTCTTTATGGATGTGGAGATTTTCCAGTCCTTAATGGCTTTAATTTTTCTAGGGTCTAGCTTAACACCTTCATGACATATAATATGACCCAGATATTCATCCTTTTGTACTCCAAAGAAATATGTGGAGCTTTTTGCATATAATTGTTTCTCCTCCAATAGTTTGAGCACCTTATCAACATGTTGAACATGATCCTTCCAAGATTTGTTGTAGATTACTATATCATCAAAAAATACTAACACAAATTTTCTAAGGAAGGGTTTGAAAATGGAATTCATCAAACCATGAAATGTATAAGGTGCATTGGTAAGGCTTAAAGGAATGACCAAAAATTCATAATGACCCTCATGAGTTCTAAATGTCATTTTCGGAATGTCTTCAGTCTTCATTCTGATTTGATGATATCTTGAACGAAGATCCAACTTGGTGAAGTAAATTGATCCATGCAATTCATCCAATAATTCATCAATGACAGGAATGGGAAATTTATCTTTAATAGTGAGCTTGTTGAGCTCCCTATAATCGGACACATGCACCACGATCCATCCTTTTTTTTTTGCACTGGTACTACTAGAGCAGAGAAAGAACCTTGACTTGGTTGAATTATACCAGCCTCTAGCATTTCTGCAACCATATGTTCAATTTCACTTTTTTGGGCAGAGGCATATCTGTAAGGCCTGATGTTTGGAGGAGCACTTCATGGAATCAAATGAATAGCATGAACATGATCACGAATCGGTGGGAGGCCTTTGGGAGTCTTAAATAAATTAGAATGATTGTCCAAGACTTTTTGGAGATATAGAGAAATATATGATTTCGATGTGGGAACCTCTAGCGAAAATAATTCAACTTCCTTTCCTTCCGAAAATAATTTCATGAAAAGTTCTTGAAAATTAAAAGTTATTGTACCCAAGGATTGCAACCATTGGACTCCTAGTACAACAACAGCACCACCCATTGGAATGGAAAGAATTGGGTTATTCAATACATATTCTCCCACGGATAACTTGATAATATGGCACTTCCTAGAGAAATTTATGGTTCCTCCACTTGCAACCATCACTTGACACTCTCGTGTTGGATATAGGAAGTAGTTCAATTCCTTGGCTATCTTACAATGAATAAAATTATGGGTACTGCCCGAATCAATCAACACTATTACCTTTTTCTTCTTGATATGTCCTTCTATCTTAATAGTTTGAGGAGTGGTAATTCAATCCAATGCATTACAAGATATGGTCAGATTAATTTATTCTTTCTCTAGGGTTTGTTCCTGGTGTATATCCTCTTATTTTGATGTTTCTTGTTCATTTTCTTCCTCCTATTCACAATCTACGTAAAATAATTTTTTCTCAGCACACTTATGGCCTTTAGTGTATTTGCTATCACAACTGTAACAAATCCGTTTTGCTCTTTTTTCTTCCAAATGTTGTGGTGTCAACCTTGTAGGTTGTGGAAGGCTAGGGGAAACAACACTTCCATCTTTATAGTTGTGAGTGGTAGGCTTCCTTGTTGCCATAATTTTGATTTCCATTTTTCTTGCCAACCTCAATGCCTTCTCCGATGAATTAGGTTCCCAAAGGCAAACCTCATGTTGGATGTTATCCTTTAATGTACCTATAAACACATCAATCTTATGCTCCTCTGGAATATCTTTTACCCTTATATTCAATTTTTGGAAGTCTTCAATGTGCTTCATCATTGAACCCTTTTGTTTGAGATTTATCTACTAGCTAAAAAAGTTGTTGCTTTTTGTATCCTCATAATGTGCTATCGTTTCTTCTGTAAAAATTGTCCAAGTGACAATTTGTTTACGAGAGAAAAGTCATCGATACCATACAAACTGATTTGGTTCCTAATATAAAGTTGCAATGTATACCTTTTGTGTGTTTTGCACATTATGGAGATCGAAATATTGCTCCATCTATAGTATCCATGTTACAGGATCATTGCCATCAAAATTCCTCATATCGATCTTTGGAACATAGTGGGTCTTCAATCCGACGTTAAAGTCTATGAAATCATGATTAACGTTTCTTTTGTTCTCATCAGGAGTTTCCTTTACTACCCTTTCGCCATTAGTAAGCATTTCTTGTAGCAACTTTGTCAAATCTATCTTTAAATCTTCCATGTTGCCTTTCAGTTTTTCTTTTATACCATCCATCTTAGCGTCCATGCCATTCATCTTAGCTTCCATGCCATCTATCTTAGCTTCCACACCTTCCATATTAGCTTCCATGCCATTCATCTTAGCTTCCATAAATTTCTTTAAACCATCCATCTTAGCTTCTGTTACCTTTTGTGAGAGTGAAATTTGTTGCACTTGGTCTCGTAATTTTGATATATCATGTTGCATTTCTTCCTCTTCTTCATGAGTCATGCTAGAGCTTTCACGTTGTTTACTAGGTGTTTCCATTTTCTTTCTTCGAGGCATCAATTAATCATAATTATGCCTCACTATTTCCTTTGAATCACTTAAAACTAATTTTCCAACCCAAACTTATGCAAAATTTTAAAAAGACTAAACACCTTTTTTCTCTTTATAGGAGCTTAATATTGGATCTATTGTATCTTTGTAATTGCGGGTCTCCAAGGTCTAATATTTCGTACTATGGTAGCCCTCTGAGTCCTCTTTACAATGCCACCAGTATGATTGAAATTGGATTCTCCAAGAAAGTGTTATGCCCAATCTCCCAATATGACCTGATTATCTAATTTTTCAGTAGAGCAAACTTGTACGAAGTGCCATGTGTCACTGTTTCGACCTTCGGATATGAAAATGATACAAAAAAACTAAAGTCCGTCATGTTTCTAAAGCTTCTTACAAAATTTCAATCTGATTCTCAGAGAGAAAGTTATGACGATTTTCCCAAGGTCAACTGTTTGGGATGTAATTCGGGAGCCTGCAAAAACCCTAACTTCCTTGGATCATATTTCCGAAAATATAGCGACAAAAGATCTGAAATTTGGACCCGATGTTCATCGAGCATTCATCTCAAATGGGTTTTAATTTTAGCTTCTGAAACGTCATATAAAAAACTTTATAGTGAAAATTCTGCGATTACCTATTTGGAGCAGCGAAACCCTAGAATCCAAAGCTCTGATACCAAATGTTATGTAACGAGCTCACAAAATAGAAAAAAAGATAGATCAATGACTTAAAAATCAGCCTCTTCAAGGGGGAAACCTCCTTTACATTACACAAATGAACAATTCCTAGATGATACAAATGACAAAACCTCCTTTCCATATATAGGAGTCTAAGGGGTCACAATATAATCAAAGCCGTCATAAAAATAACAATAGTGGGCTTCTATGGGGCACAAAAATAACAATAAGGGCTACAATGACAATAGTAATGGGGAAATCACTAGTATTATAGGGACCTAACATTCTTATCTTCTCATTTTCACATTGTTTTATATTTGTTTTAATCACTTGTGTCATTGTGTAGGTAAGTCATGAGCAATTATGGTGGCTACATTGGAAATTTCATTAAAATTATCCCTGACCCTCTAGCTGGGTAGTTTAGGAGTAGGTCTTGCTACATTATAGTTAAACTTTCATGCTCATCTTGGACTTGCTCTCCATCTAGTCTCCACATTTGTTTTATTTTATTATTTTTATCTCGCATGTTTCTTACTAGTTATTTTTCATGTCGTTTCTTTCATGTTTGTTTAATAAGACTCTGTGTGAAAGTGTTCCTTTTGGCTCTAAAGGCAACGTGGCAAAACTTGAAAGGGAAAATTGTGACAATGAACAATTCTTGGCTAATTTTCCATCCTCTTATTTGTTTTGGGTTTATATATATTTAAAGTTTATGATATATAAATGGAAAATACAATATGTTCCAAACAGAAAGCCTTTGGTAAAACTATGAAACCCCTATCTTTATTAGGATCTTCATTCCTGACTCAGCCTTGTAAATAATGATGTTTTGACCTGTCAACTCGATTAAGTAAAGGGAAAGGAGAAAAACTTTAAACAAGAATATTAATTTCAAATATCATTCAAATCCCATAAAAAAGGAACCAACTGCTCTTATAATCAAATCAATGGGGTTCCCTATTCCACCATCAAAATAAATAAGTTCTTTTTCACATTCTATTATTAACTAAATAAAGAAGTGAAGAAGAGAAAGGCTTCCTACGTAGAGAGGTGAAGCAAGCAACTTCATCGGGTTACCGAATAGGCCTGCTAGCAGTCACAATGATGATTGTAATTCCTTGAGGTGACTCCATCAGGGTACTGAAAAGGCTCATTAGAAGCGGAGCAACGCTGAGGAATGTGCTTATAAAAAGCTTGATATACTTATTATCCTTCTCCCCTATCGAAACAATTGAGGTTAAACTAGTATTATGTTGATGCGTATGAAGTTGAGAGAGGAAAGGAAGAGAATCTGCTGGCATATCTGGTTAGAAAGAAACCAAAGGATTTTCATGAATAAGAAAAGTGTTCCTAAACTAGTCTGGATTAAAATTAAAATCCATCTTAAAGAATGTGTGGGAGATCAGATAAGTTTAAAGGACCTCACGGAACAAGAAATAGCCTGGGGTGCCTCCCTGGATCTTCACTTCTTAGACACTGCAAAGAATCCCCCACCTCCATTAAAGTCTTAGCAAATCCAACTAAATGATTTAGAGTTTTCCGAATTCTGCAGCAAAAAGGCGATGAAAGCACTCTTCTTTGACGGTGCAGCTAAAGGAAATCCTGGCAGAGCTGGAGCTGGTGGGGTTATTAAAAGTGCAGAAGGCATAACAGAGGCTAGTTATGCTTGGGGAGTGGGCATCAACACCAGTATTCAAGCTGAAGCGCTTGCTCTTCTTCAGGGTCTCAAGGTGCTTAAGAAATTGGGAATCAGAGAGGTAGTGGTTTTTGGGGATTCTCAGATAATTATAAACGCCATGGTGGAAAATTCACCTCCCTCTGATTTAAGACTATCTAGATTGCTGAGTAGAATCAACACTCTTAGACCCTCCTTCCATAAGCTGGAATTTCTTCACATAAAGAGGGAAAACAACAAAGAAGCAGATGCTAAAGCCAATATAGCAGTTAGCCTCCCTCTCGGAAAATATACAAGAGAAGGAGAAGAAGGCTGGGATCCCATCCCCTAGCAGTCCAATAAATATGTATTATTGCTTTCTCCTGAAGCAATTTGTTTGCATCTTTAAATTAGGACAAATAGAAAATTATGTCAGAAGAACAGAATGTAAAATTAGAAAGATCTTGAAGAGGACAGTCATATGGCTACTGGACGAGGCAAATATGAGCCCCTCCCCGTTTTGTAATCTGATTTGAGGCATTTCAGCCAAGAAGGAATATACCAGTCTAATCGTTTCTTAAAAAAAAAAAGAGAGAGGAAAGGAAGAGACCATATCTTTAACTGAGATAAGTGGAAAAGTCAGGGTAATATACATGGTGAATCAATGCTTCTTCAAATACTAATACCTTTCACTTACAGGTGAAACCTAAACAGGGAAGTTGGAGTTCGACTAGTGCATCACCAAGTGTTGTCACTGTGATAAACACCCTCCAAAAATTTTCCTACACTTTAATTTTGGAGCCTACTGAGGATCTTGCAATATGTTATTCCATGGTCACTTCGTGGTTGTCTAATTTTTTTCAAAGGGTCAAGTATTATTATAATTGTCAAAGTCACTTGCTAACACATGCTTTTTCTTCGATCAATTCACATACACACCTATTAATATGCAAGCTTAGATAGGCATTCAACTCTTGAAGGTAAGGCTTGCACAATCACTAGTGATAGTGACTGCGCAATCCATAAGCATAGTGTACCATGAAACACGTGTCGATAGTTAGTGCACACTCTCCAATGATATTCTTCCACACTTAGATTGCAATTGTACTTCTATTTGGTGAGTTTTCTCAACTGTCTCTTTGGCACACCTTTTGTTTTGCAAGTGTTACTTTCACATTTGCAATTGTCATTTTTGCTTACATTCACTTTAATAAGTGTCGTTTTCACGTTATCTTCATTGTGACATGTGTCTCTTTCAGTCTCTTTAAGACTTTGCAAGTGTACTTTTCACTTTTCTCTTACTTTCACAAGTTTCATCTTGTGGTCAATAAAGTGTCACATCTAATCAAAGGCAGTCATGTGTACATTCTTGAAGGGTATTTCTGATGCATCATTATTGTGTTCTATCCATCATACAAATATGCATTAGACACATTTCCAAAGTCTTGACAATTGTTTCACTAGTGTCATTACTTGTGTTGCAAAGTGTATCTTCAGTGTCGCGCATGGAGGAAAGTATTTTACTGTTGTCATTTCAACAAGAACATGTTGATTGTGGGTGGTAAATGCTTCCATGTCAAGTGGTTGATCATCTATAAATGTGTGATCATGCTCAAGTCATCTTTTGGTTCCATATCTTACCTCTTTAAGCCCACACTTATTCATTTTCTGCAGTTGATCATTCTTTGCTCAACCTCCTCCTAAACTTCCTCCCTGAACTATGCATTACGTAGTCTCAAGACACAAGAAGCATCTCCAACCTTCAGGAACTGAGAAATGCAGAGTCATTGCCTCCAAGGACTCCATATTACATATTTCTTAAGGGCATGACAAGCTTCCTGTCGACTGAGCCTACTTAATCTTGCCTCCCAATCAAACTTTTTGTGCATTGTGTAGTTGAAGTAGTAGTTTGTCTCCCTGAACTATGCAGTCTATTGGCTCTCTCTCTCTCTCCTGAACTGTGCATTATGAAATTACAGTGGGAAATCCTTCCTCACTATGACCCTCAACTATGAAGTCTTGTTTCTCAAGTCTCCAGTTGTTCTGCATTGCGTAGTTGTAGCCATAAGTCCCTCATCCATGTCCTTTGGAACTGCGCACTGCACAATCCATGAGCCTTCATCATTGTCCAATACCTAGTTCCAGTTTAATTGATGGATTTCATGAAGAGACTTATACTAGGATATTTGTGGACTGATGTCATCTTATCATCAGTGGATTCCAGTTTTAGGTAATATATTTTCACATGAAAATATGATTTCTCGGAGAGAAGGAGAAGGAGACTCTGCTAGAAAACACTTGGGAATCTATGAAGACAAGACGGTCATTGAGCACAAAGATGAAGGGACCCTAGATAGTGATAGAAGTTATAAGGTCCAGATCACATAAAAGACTCCATATATTCAAGCCTTTTAGAGGAGAAAGAGGAAGAACATGTAAAATCTATCATGAAGATACAAAAGAAGTAATACGAAGAGTAGCTTGGCAATGCCACATCATCATGAAGTTCCATGTCATCATTTCCAAGTCATGGATTGTACAAGTGTCATCACAATGTCATATGTGTCAATGAGTCTTGTCAGATGATGTGGAGTGTAATTATGTATTTTCAAAAATGAAAAAATGTAAATGTATGGAAGTCCAAGAGTCACATGTGGAATATGAAAAGTCACATGTAAACTAAAGAGTCACTAGGAAAAGTACAAGAGTCTTATAGAAGTTCAAGAGCAACTTAGAAGTCCAAGGGTCATGAGGGAAGCTCAAGAGTCATGGGGACATGAAAGGTCATTCCTCTTGTTATAAATACACCCTCATAACTCAATCAAAGGGATTTTGGGAGTCATAGACTTTGGAGAGATAGCCTTGGCTTCTCTAGCTTAGCATAGGAGAGAATATCATCCTTTGGAGAAGCAAGCAGTGACTTAATGTTCCACTATTGGAGCTAGTGTCTCACCATTGTAACTGTGTACTTGGATCTTTCACCTAATGATCAGAATCTCATTGGGCCAACATAATTTCATGCATGTATCATGAATATTGTAAGACTATTCTTTAGATGTTTGTGGTATTTGTTTTGTTCATATGTACTAAGGAAATTGAACTACTTCATTGGCTTTGGTACTTATCTTGTTGAATGTGTGTTCTATATGCTTTAATTTCCACTGTGTCTATGTGAACTATTTCTCTAGATAACTAATGAACATTTCCTTGCTCTCATGTGCCTCTCTTAGGATAGTACTATTACTTTCGTTATAGAGACTTACTCTTACTTCCCTCTTGTGAAAGTCTCCCTTTACACATGCAATTGGTGTTTCATAGTCTACTTACTTGCTGATTTCAAAGGTTGTATGTATACTCTCTTGTGTTATTCATTGCAGCCAAGGCAAACCTTAGAGCTATGGTGGTTGGGCCAATACTTCGGATGGGGCTCATACTCCAAACAATGTCAAGTCTAATTGAGACTTCATACCAGGGAGACCCCCTTGGTTGATAGATTTCCAACACCGTAAAAAATTTCATACCCAAATGTAGTGGTGATATGTTAAGGCATGCCAAAAGGAGAGAATGAATGACATGACTGGGAAGAGATGGATAGCATGAGATTTTTAAAACCTCTTAAAAAATATTAACCATTTAACTAGAAGGTGCATATGGAGTGGGTTAAAAGTGAAACAACTAGACCATTGGGAACCTCTTAAAAAATATTAACCATTTAACTAGAAGGTGCATATGGAGTGGGTTAAAAGTGAACAAACTTAACCATTTGGTTAATCTATTTTTTTTAGGAAGACAAAGTTTCACTTTGATTCATTCATTTCTCTAGAATTCTGAAAAATGGGATCTTTTTAAAATGGAATAAAATCTCTTAGGAAAATTTCCATAGTAAAAATTCTCATCAATAAAATAAACTATAAATTTCTTCAAAATTCCTAACAAATTTGGAAAAATAAATAAATAAAATAAAAAGTTTTCACTTATTAACTTACTATTAACTTACTATGGGTACATATTGTTTATAACAAATTTGGAAAAATAAATAAATAAAATAAAAAGTTTTCACTTATTAACTTACTATGGGTACATATTGTTTATAACATAAATAATTAACGTACTATGAGTACATACTGTTTGGAAGATCAATTAAGAGGTGTGAAATTGTGTTTTATGATCTTATAATTAGTGTTATATAGTCAATGATATGTAGTCAACCACTTCGTTTTTATATCTATAAGATTACATGCAATTGCATGTACATATACATGTGCAAAACAAGCGTCAACACTGAGATGGGAATTTTTTTGGTATAAATATCACACAACTTTTTCCCATGTATTTAAATAATAAATGCAAACCCTTAAAAGCTATGGTGACACTCAACTAATTACATATTTTCATTTCTTAGGTCACATCAATAATATTCCTCAATATTATGTTAGGAATATAAATTTAACCCCAAAGTGGTTAAACAAAAACTTAGAAAATGGGAATTTTATAATATTCAATATGGTGCACCTTTATACATAGGCTCATTGATATTTTTGAACAAAATATTTCCAAATTTTTTAAGTCAATAGTCTTGTTGATATTTTTGAATAAAATATTTTTTAGTTTTTTTTTCAAGTTTAATTTTTTTTAATCAAAGATGGCATCATAATTTAAGTTAATAGTCTGGTTGATATTTTTGAATAAAATATTTCTTAGTATTTTTTTCAAGTTTAATTTTTAAAATCAAAGATGGCATCATAATTTATGGGTATCTGCCATATTGAAAGGGAGAGATATAAGGTAATAGTTTTGAATGATTTTAATCGCCTCCGCCTCATAATCACCTTGGTTTTGGGCGCCCTTGCATAGTTGCAAGACACACCGTAAACATGTTGGGCACCCTTGTTCAGGTTAGGGACATGACACACCTTGGTATCTTGCATCAATTGGATGTACCAAGATAAGCTTCGAAGGGAACTTAGTTGGTTATGGTAGATGTTACCTTCAATCCTTAAATATGATTCATGATGGACAAGATTGGTGTTGGAAACTTGACTAGATTTTATAGACTTGGGTGCTTGGGCTACATATGGACACACTCATTAGGAGCACATCCACCGAGTGCACATTTGTCAAGAACACATGCTCTTCATGGGTGCATCATTGTTGAGTTCACTTGAGTACCCTTGGCACACTTATTGTACACATGGAAATTTGGGTGCCTCATTGTCTAATGGTTGATGATTGGTGAACAAGTCATAAAGGGGGGCAAAGGCATCCTCATGCATATTCAAAGTTAGTTATGTGGGAACTTTCATCCACTTAATATTGAATCGGCTTATAACTGAAATATAAGTTTGATATAAACAGTGTACACCTGAAAATTTTTAAAGGATTAATTATCCCTTGTGTTATCTCAAAATCAAGCACTGGAAGGCTGCAGGCCAGGTTAATTTCAAGTAACTATTTCAAACCAGACTTTTGACTAAGGCTTAGCCTCCTTAGCCTGAGAGGGCTCTCTCAAAGGGTTATTGATTTTGATTAATGATTTGAATAGATGGCTAACTCTATGGTTTGTAATTGTATATGTTTATAGGTTGAAAGATGAAGGCTGGATACCATTGGGCTATGGAGTCAAAGTATGTTTCAGTACCACAACAAGATCAGCTTAACATGAAGTCAGGGCATTCAGCATTTGAATATTCAGAACACAACACACATATGGAACCACAGCTCATAAGTGCACACAGGAAGTCAAAGCACAATCAGTGAATTCTGAGTGATTGTACACCTAT